>CAJQZP010001449.1:4847500-5017500 GCA_907164705.1 Parnassius apollo | reverse complement strand
ATCGGTATAAAGAAATGCAGCAGCAGCACCTGCACCTCGTCGGCACGGCGCTCGCGCGGCTCGGGCGCTGCCGCGTGCGTGCGCGCGCGCGCTTCCGCCGCACCCGCTGCGTTCTGCACACACACACACACACACACAAACACATAAGGTTTTCAACCATACACAAAGGGTGCGTTTGGCAGAAAGAGCGCTAGCAAGCGCTTGTAAGCAAAATGGCGATCGTAAGCGGTAAGCGCTGTCAAATCATAAGTAGCTATTTTCCTCTAGGACACGATGTTAGTTTTAATCGGGGATCCTAACCTAATTTAAATATATGTTTGTGAAGTATTCATATTAAAAACTTACCAATCATGAATTTTTAATAACATGTATATGTCTATTCGCGTCATTATATTACTTAAAACTAATATTGCAAAAAACAACTTATAAATTCTACTTCAAAACATACAAATTAAATAATCAAAATGGCGGATTTTGTCAGCGCTACTGAAGTTAGTAAACATGTCCTGGCCGAAAACTGTTTAGTTTCGCCATTTTGCTTACAAGCGCTTGCTAGCGCTTTTTTCTGCCAAACGCACCCAATCTAAATTATATTAACACTTCATTTTATAGATAGATGTATAAGTTTGTTTCTTTTTGCTGTATATTTTTAGTTTCATCGACTTTTAAATCACAATGATTCTAGGGAAGTTTTCATTTCGAAAAGACAGTAGTGAGTGCTTGCACGTGGTAGAGGCATGCTACTGTTTTTATTAAGTCATTTAACGTTTTTATTAACTCGTTACGTAACTGGCTTTGAACTAATATTCCGATAAGCTACATACGGACTTGAAATTTTGAACACAGCTCAGAATCAGATGACAATGTAAGAATATGAAAAATAACGTGGTATATTAAAAAATAATTTGTGATTTCAAGTATCAGCTATCAGTTATTTTTTATGTTTTTTATCAGACGAATGAGTGAATATTAAACAAAGAAATCTATTAGTCCGCAAGGATAAAGAATGGGATAAGAAATGGCGTCTCATCAAGCCCGTACCGTCATCATGCACACTACCAATAGCGAAAACACGCTAATAACTGTATATAGTTATATTATTCGAATAATTGTAAATTATTTAGATGAGAACTATATACCCAAGTAGGTATATTAATCTTAAAATAACATTTATAACTAGCGACCCCCTCTAGTTTTTCCTGGGTGGGATCTATGAATATAACGTTATTTATACTTAAGATAATCTTTAAAGATCATTTATTTTATCTCAAGAATATTCCTATTTTAATAGAATTTCAAAATTTTTCGGATGAAATTTTGTTTAGATCGCTCCTGGTATTACTCTCCATTTGTTTGTAAAGTTTTTACAATCGGTTCAGCCATTCCAAAGATTAGCTCGCACAGACAAACGAAAATTTTAAAAATGGTTACTCATATCTCAATGGCGTTTAAATATTTTATACATACAAAAATATTAAAAAACAAAATCAACAATAACTATGAAGAAAACTCTCAGAACGCGTTGTAGCTCACAAATTAGGAAAACTAGACAGAATTTTTCTTAAAGTTTTTAGGAATTTGTTATCATCGATTCCAATGAGTTGGACTGAAGTTATAGAACCTACCGAAAAACGGATATCGCAACGTGTTTTTTTTTTTGTAGTCTACACGTGAGTGTGAGGTACACATGGCAACAGTATTTGAGCTGAGGTGAATAGGGGCGACGCCATTTTCAATTAAAGAATGGGATTGAAAATGGCGTCGCCCCTATCTCGATAGTTACAGATGTGTTATCATCTCAGGACTAATATGGAATGTCTCACAGCAGGTGAGACACTATTTCCCATAAAATACTAGCACTATTTCCCATAAAATAAACATAAAAATATCAATTCTATCAATAAAAAAATTAAGATGGTTTCCTTTTCATAAGGACTTTCTTACCTATGTCAGACTAAGTAGCCATGCACCCACTATTGAGTTACAATTTGGAGGGTACAAGTGCCAAAGTATGATGTCTTTCCTTACTGAGTATTGAAATTATTTTTATACAAGCAAACCAATAACAATATGAAGTTAATACTATATTTACAGCAATAACTTTCAATATTTATGCACACAGAAGCTGATTTCATCTATCTAAGGTTTGCAGTTTAAGATTAACGGTAAATAAATCCCCGGCAGTCTATAGAGGATAGAAGTAAGGAAGACTATCTCATATAGAGGACACCATAAGAAAGTGTCCAGCTTTAAGCTGTAAATAACAGTTCAAAACCTTCCAGAATGGCGCATGTGTAGATACAGGGTATGTTTTTAATGTAGCAGTTATAGATGGATTGAAGTGTGTCGAGTTAAAAAACTTAATATTTTTGGTGACTTGAATAGTTCGTTACAGTACTCTATACAAAACTTCAACTAGTCCAAAAATATTTTTTACTTCACGTAGTCCAAAAATATTTTTTTTAAATATAAGATAAAATAACTAAGTGATTTTATTTTTTGTGGACTACAAATACGTTTAGTAAATTATTCAGTGTGAACTGTTATAAAACATTCTAAAATAGTCCAAATTAATTTTACTGCTGCTATTGTAGCGCCATTCTAATTGAACGCATTTCGACGCACACTGTTTTATACACAGAGATAGTCCTCCTTACCTCTATCCTCCATACCCCAGTCGAACGCGGTAATGTTATCTATCCATATTGGACAAGATGGCTACGTGTTTACATTTAGTCACATTCAGTGATTAAAGTAAGTAAGTATCCCATAGAGTTCGAAACAAAAACATGTTATTGCTATTTCTGTAAAAAATTTGATGGTATTAGACCAGACTGTAGAGTATCTATTGCTCCATTTAGTATTTTAATTCACCACTAAGGCCTGGTTTTTAATTTTAAATTAACTTTCTTACGACTCATTTTGAAGTGCAAAAAGTGCACGAAAAATCACTCAATAAAACAAAATACTGGTCAGACGATTTACTGACCAATTGTTTAATGAATAATTTTGAATAATAAACTATAACAAAAATGCAAAATAGATCTTAACGAAGAACAAAACGTTTCTTGACTATAGCATTCGGATGTCATGACCTTTGGTAGTTATCAGTATAAGCATCTCGCTTATTCAGTCCAGACCGACAAGAAGTAGCAGTATCAGACATACCAGACATCTGGAATCACCAATTTGCGAACTGTGGCTATAATAGAAAAATTCCTTTCAATAGGGATGTCCAATTATCTACAAGTTAAGGTAGCTAAAAGATCAAGATGATGAAGCGAGTCTTTTTAAAATTTGTTTTTTTTTTTCGTTAATAGGTAGTTCTTAAAATAGATGTCCTGTTTTCAATTTAACTCCACATGAAGTTTCTCCTTCCTATTATAATAATTTATCAACTTACATGGTGATGATGTGGAGGGAAACCTTGCCTTGGAAGTGGTGCCGCCCTTGGATCACCATTTAACTTCCCGGTTGCTGCCCTAGTAAGGAAAAATAAAACATTTTATTTTTTGGCTAAAAGTAAAAAGTTCATTCCACATAAATTTCGCGGTTGGGCATAGACCTCGTCGTGTATTAGGGCAGAGAAAAGAGTACCTCAATCTATGGCTACCATGGTCTTGTCATGGGTTATGGAAAAACCATCTGAACTAATCATAAAAATGCCAAGCTCTTATCACAGAGACTATCATCCATGTCTGGGAGAGGTATCAGAGTGTCACCTTGTGAGCTAGGTCCAGATATTTTGCTTGTTTATCTGTTTCGGCTTTCAAGAGGTTCTCGTCAATAGTAATGTCGACCAATAATATACTTGCTTGTGCCTGGTCCATCAGTACAATATCAGGATTATTAGCAAGAATAGTTCTGTCTGTGATGCTGACCGGGTTCCAGTAGAGCCTGGCGCGGTCATTGTCGTGCATGGCTTCCGGCAAGTACTTTTAATAACAGGTCCTCCAGACCGAATTTCGGTCACAGCGGCCAGCCTCAACGTAGACTAGCCATCGGCGCAGGACAGGATTATAGTGCCCAAGTGTATGCGCAAGCACAGATGCACTCTCTATTTCCTCAATCTCATAATCCAATGGGACGGTAAACCAACACGACCGGAGAGAGATCAGGCGCAGGACCAACAGCTTTATGTGCTTTCCGAGACACGGGGGTGTCACCGCTTACTTCCTGACTCCGGGCAGCTACTGAGAATTTCTTGACGGAAAAACTAAATAATTGATTTTTTGGCCCGACCCGGGATTCGAACCCAGGACCTCATGATCAGCAGTCGCTCTAATACAACCACTAGACCAACGAGGCAGTCAACACTTTTAATAAGACAGTTTCCGATCAAAGAGAGCCGAACAAACTGTGATGACATGCTTAAGTGACTAACCGGGATGGTAGCGGGGCCATCGTTTAGGTTGTATCTCTGATAGTTATTGGTTTTAATAACCTGATCTTTTATTACCCAGACAAAACCCTCTGCTTCCTCAAAGATGTCACCAAAACAAAGCCAGTAAAAGGAGGCAACTGTGTCTACGAAAGGCTCGTCTAGAGCCTTTGTCTATGGAGCTCCTCCTCCTTCCATACCGTCTTCCAGCTGGAAATGCTTTGTACTGCTGGGCTCTGCCTATATGAACAGCTCAATATGGATTCCAGTATTTTTAGAACCTGAATACCATGAAAGTATAACAATATTGTGTAATAAGTAGCAAGGGGCCATTCAGTTACGTAGGGATGATTTAGTCGATTTTTGACCCTTCTACCCCTATGTAAAGGTATATAAGATTTTTCAAACCACTCTCCCTGTTCTTATGTAAGATTTCATCTCGTTTTTCAGAATAATAAAATGTTGTTTAGAAAAGGCTCAGTTACACTAAAACTCAGTTTGACATAAATAAAAGATTTTTAGGTTTTAACAGATAACTTAGGTTATACTCTTTTATTGCTATCAAATATAAATTACCATTACATTATTATTATAATATAATGGTAATGGTAATGGAGGTGGAGGAAATGTATGAGGATATTTCTAAAGCCATGCATTCCTCCAAAACCCACTACACGGTGTTGATGGGAGACTTCAACGCAAAACTAGGCACAAGAGAAGGCGGTGAGCTGAAGTTAGGGAAATTTGGAGTAAAGCAACGGAACCGTAGGGGCCAGCAGCTGGCTGACTTTATGGAGAAAGAGGGACTCTTTATGATGAACTCTTTCTTCCAGAAGCGGCCCCACAGGAAGTGGACCTGGTCGAGCTCCGACGGTTCGACAAAAAATGAGATTGACTTCATTATGACGACCAGACGCCAACTGTTCAGTAATTTCTCAGTGATCGCAAGGGTGAAAACCGGCAGCGATCACCGAATGGTTAGAGGCACACTGAACCTTAACGTTAAGTTGGAGAGGTCTCGTCTAATGAACTCAACGCTCCGTCCCCCTCGTGCTCTGATCCAGAATCCCTAGACTTTTCAGCTCGAGTTACGTAACCGCTTTCAGTGCCTAGAAGATTGCAATGCAGTGGACGATATGAATGACAAGCTTGTGGAAACTGTCCATGCGGTTGGAGCTAAGTTCTGCAAGACCCGCCGCAGAAGAACACAAAAACTCTCCGATCACACTCTTAGGCGTCAACAACAAATTTCATCCCGTTAACAGATGAGCGAATCTCATGGCTGTTAGATGGGAGATGACGCTGCAATTGTCAACAGATTTGACAGCATACAGGCAACTGAACAGAAAGATCTCCAAATGCACGCGGCGAGACTTACGCAACTTTAATACTGCTCGTATTAAAGAAGCGATCGAACGGAACCAGGGCTCCAAAGTCTTTGCCAGAGATCTGTCTGCCAGAAAGAGCCAACTGTCAAAGCTGAAGACCGAGTGTGGCAGCATCGTTTCCGAGACACCTGAGATTTTGCGTGAGATTGAGAGGTTCTATAGGCACACATCATCGTTGGAGCCACACGCAAGTGTGAGTAACGATCCAAGAGCAAGTCTTACCAGACACTATTCCGATGATATGACAACGCTCTCTTGAAGTACTACAGATCGATTTCCCTTCTGAGCCGCGTATACGTGCTGTTTTAGAGAGTCATTACGAATCGTCTCGCACGCAGACTCGACGACTTCCAGCCTCCCGAACAAGCCGGTTTCCGAAAAGGCTTCAGTACCGTAGACCACATACATACCCTTCGGCAGATTGTACAGAAGACCGAAGAGTAAAATCTGCCACTTTGCCTGGCGTATGTGGACTATGAGAAAGCCTTTGATTCCGTCGAAATTTGGGCGGGGCTACAGTCCCTTCAGCGGTGCCAAGTTGACTGTCGGTATACCTAAGTGATGAAGTGTTTGTACAGTAGGGCTACGATGGCTATCCGAGTACAGAACCAGAGTTCGAATCCTATCCAACTGCAGAGAGGTGTAAGACAGGGTGACGTTATATCCCCGAAACTTCACCGCTGCATTGAAAGAAGTTTTCAAGCTACTGGAGTGGAAAGGATACGGTATTAACATCAATGGCAAGTACATTAATCACCTTCGATTTGCCGACGATATAGTCCTTATGGCAGAATCGCTGGAGGACCTAAGCACTATGCTCAATGACCTCAATAGTGCCTCCCAACGGATAGGTCTTAAGATGAACATGGACAAAACAAAGATCATGTTTAATGTCCACGTCACACCTATGCCGGTAGTTGTTGGGAGCACTATGCTCGAAGTTGTTGACGAGTACGTTTACCTGGGACAAATAGTCCGACTAGGTAATTCCAACTTCGACCAAGAGGTCAAGAGGATGGGGTACAACTTTCTCGTAGGTATACCTCTTTGAAAACATTATTTACAATGATAAGAGACGTGGTCCTTCACTGCTGGCCGTATGAGGACGCTCAAGGTCGCTCAGTGAGCTATGGAGAGGGCTATGCTCGGAGTTTCTCTGCGTGATAGACTCAGAAACGAGGATACCCGTAGTAAAACCAGAGTGACCGACATAGCCCAATGGATTAGTAAGCTGAAGTGGCAATGGGCCGGCTATATAGCTCGAAGAACTGATAACCGATGGGGAAGAAAGGTTCAGGACCATGCTTTGTGGCATTGCTTGGGGGAGGCCTATGTTCAGCAGTGGACTTGTGAAGGGCTGTAATGATGATGATGATTAATTTAAATTACAACTAGTTGAGATAGTATCTAGTTTTTGGAATTAAAAGTAAGTTTTTATTAATTGTAAAGAAAATAAATAACAGTAAAAGCTAGATCAATTCATTAATTAGAAATAATTGGTATCTCATCAGATGCAGTGGTAGACGGAACCTCATTTAGCACATATTGGCATCTCATCTTCCTTTAGCCACTCTCAATTTCAACTTACAAAATATTACGTTGAAAATGAGAATGGGTTTTAAATCCCCCCACCCCCACACCCCAAGATAAGGGCATGCAGAGATTTTTTTAACCTCCACTCCCCTTGGGATTCTTAACGTAATTAACGAATGGTCCCTAACAACTGTAGTGGTACTGACTGCGCGTGGTGCGGGAAGGGTGGCGGCGCGTGGTAGCCAGCCGCCTGCGCCGCGTAGCTCTTGGCGCTGGCCGCCACGCCGCCCGCCCCGCCCGCACCGCTGCCCGCCCCGCCCGCAACCCCGCCCGCCACGCTGCCGTTGCTCGTCTGTAACCAACACGAACCATTTGCTTTACTATGTACTTATGATAACAATAGTATTGAGTTTTAAGACAATGACACTACTCGTCAATTTAAATTACAACCACGCAACACACCACTTGTTGCCACTTCTATAACTAAGACAATTCTAACATCCCATATGTTAACATCAATCAAGCAATTTAGGCTACAGAGAGTGCCAATAAATAGACATACATACATACACGCATTACACACAATGTTATATAAAAGTAATGTACGCAACCCGAACTAACCAGTTTAACAGACCTATTCTTATGATCATAGTATGGTAAATACCTACCACAACTGATACAAAAATAACATTTACAGCAATCATAAAAATTACAAAGTGATGGCAACTAAAAACCACTCAGCATCGTGTCTTTCATAACCTAACAACTACATGATGAAATCGATGACAAAGCAAAAATCAAACAAACATTCTTTCTAACCAGTCCTATTGTTTTACTTTTAACAAAAGTAATTTATTATGCAAGATTTTTGTTTGTTTTTAATAATGCAAAGACGATTATCTCTTTAATGTTGCTTTCTTATTAAAATGCACATTTCATGTAAAGTAGCAACTGATTTAAGATGTTGAAATGTATGATTTTTTAATGTCGGTGTCAGGAGGATGGTGAGGTATAATTTAACCCTTTCATATAAACATTAGAAAATATGCAAGTTATTATAAAGTATAATGTAAACTGCCATTTTAGTACATGCACTGAATCCTAAGTAATATATTTTGTTAAATATATATGTAATCAAAACAGCCAACAAAAATGTTCTTTCAATGTAATTATAAATTTTAATTTATTAAATATTACACTCTCAATCATTGTATTATATAGTTTTATAAAATACAACAATTAATATTATTCATACTACTAAACAAACCCACCACAAGATTATGCCGTACGTATAAAATTGTTTTAATTGAAAAGACATTACAAATAAAACAATTTTTACAGGTTTTATCGCGTTTAATTTGCTTGTTTTTAATTCCGGACGTTTTATAACGGGTGCTTTAAAGCACTTATGGTCACAGGGGTGACCGATGTGTTTGACATTCCAATGTCATAGTCCAGCTACCTTCAGTTTTTGAGTATTAATTTTTGATCCGATCTACGCAGACCTAGCTTATACAGTAGCTTGAAGTCTTTAGTTAAAGTTTTATTCAATATGTAGTATTCGAGTAAATATAAAAAATCATTATGAAAAGACGTTTTGGAAAAGAGAAAATTTTTTTTTCTTTTGTTGAATTTCGCAATTTTGCTCATTTTTCATTAGTTCGAGTAAATATAAAAAATCATTATGAAAAGACGTTTTGGAAAAGAGAAAATTTTTTTTTCTTTTGTTGAATTTCGCAATTTTGCTCATTTTTCATTAGCTTCGCGTGTATCTATCTATCTATGTAAGGAATCTTTTAATGTAAATTTTCACCAACTTGTAGATGACCGATTGACTTGAAAATTTGCATTTTTAACAAGGACAGACAACAACACAATCATTTAATAACTTTATCCTGGTATCCCTGATCAGAATTACTAGGATAAATCTCTCTAGAATCATCACAGCTCATCAATGCGTGTTTTTAAGTTTTCTTAAATTTTATTATTGTTTACATTGGCAAAAACAAATCATATTATATGTGAAAGTAAATACTGACAGGTGCGTCGTCCTGGCGTCGTTCGGAGGGCGGCGTGAGGTGGTGACGAGGAGGTCGGTGCTCCTTATCTTTTTGCGGCCCGTGTGTCGCGTGCGTGGCGTGCGGTCCGTGTGTCACGTGCGTTGCGTGCGTGGCGTGCGGCGCGTGTGTCGCGTGCGGAAAGCTTGGCGACTTGCCCGCGCTAGGGGACGACCCACCGCCATTTCCTGACGTCGATTTCACCAGTTTTCCGCTCTGTAACATTGAATAATGTGTTGTGATTAGCGGTAATATACATTTTAAACCACTTTATTCCCTGGTTGTCAGCGAGATGTAGCAACTTCTTTGTATGCCAATTCTCTGACGACAGACATACCCATTCCATCCATTCGAAAGTGTCGCACCTAAATAGTCAGGTTGGGGGGGGTAAAATTGGGGGTGGGGCGGGGGGGGAAATAAAAAAAAATGAGTGGTTTTTTCCGTTTTTTCTTTTTTTTGGCTTTTTTTTATTTTTTCTAGTCTTTGAACGAGTCATGTCTTACTCTATAAAGACATGAGTATGGTATAGTCATAATCCCAAGTTTTTTAAACTATTCACGACAGGATTCCTGTTGTCATAATATATGGACCATTGTTCTAATAGCTTGTTTTTGCTGGATTAAGCCTTTTTAAACATTATAATTAGTATTCAATCCCCAGAATAATATGCTATAACAAAGCATAGATTCAGCCAACGCATAGTATACCAGCTTGGGTACATTGGATATATAGGGCGATTTATGTATTCATCTCGTAAGCATTTCAGTACATAGTAAGCTGAGCTAATTTTGCTTTCAATATCTTCTAGTTCATGCTTCCAATTCAAATGACTGTCAATTGTAACTCCCAAAAATTTTGCAACTTCTACTTGTTGAACCTTTTTACCATCTAGTACCTAACATATTCAAGTAAGTGCTACTCTTAAAATTGTTTCTAAATATCATAATATTTGTTTTACCAGTGTTGATAATTATAAATTAGGCCATTGGCAATAAAAAAAATTCTCAGTTTCTAGAACCAAGTTTTTTTGATTAGTTTCTAGATGATAAGATGTTTTATCTGTATTTTTTATAATAGAAATTAAACCAATTTTAGTCTTTCACTATTATAGCCCACCCACAAGTTCACCGCTGAACGTAGGCCTCCCTAAGAAATGCTTTGGAAACATTCCTGAGTCACCTGCATTTAGCGACTTCCTGCAAGTCTAACATAGTTGCCACTTCATCTAATGGCTGGCCGTTCGAGCTTTACCACTCTAGAACCTGTCTTCCCCTTTGCAATGATTTTAATTTATGAATGATAGTAAATTAAAATTTTGATGTAGTATATTTTCATTTTTAGAATCAAACTAATATTTACTGAGCTCACTTACCTGCAAATTTTTTCGCTTGTTTGGTATGACATATTTCCCAGCCCCATTGCCATCTCCAGGTCTCACCACAGCTGCAAATCGCTCTTCTTCATCTCCATTCTCTAATTCTATGCGCGCCTTGTATGAAGGCGTACTTTCTATCTCTGCTGCTATCTCTTCCGCTTTAGCCTCTGCGTCTCTGTGAATCCGGCACATTTTATACCATTAGTCACGATGATGACATGATTATTCCTCCAATTTAGAGAAACTCTTATTACACTTTACCTAATTAGTTTAAAGTTTATTTTAAATTTATACTAAAGAAGACATTTACTCTCTTAAGGCTTTGTTACCCTAGTCACTTTCTTAAAACCAATTTTACAAATACTATAATCTACAACTAATGCTGTTTGGACCACAAAAAACTGACGCAGCCACGTCCTAGTTTAGATGTTTAATTTTACTCGATAAAAAAACCGGAAGCTACCCTTTTTTTGATAAATTTTTAAAGTTTATTCAAAATAAGTAATCATAGAAATTATGCTTAATACTGTCAGCTTTTCTCCAATAAACCACGACAACTCACTTAGTTAACTGTTTAAACACTATGTTCGTTGTTTAATTTCACTCTTAAATTGTATATGATACTTTATAACACACTGTACTTTACTTTCACAAAGAAAACTATATATTAATTTAACTTTACTCACAACCTTTAGAATCAACTGAACCTTATTTCACAATAGACTTGACTATTATAACCTTCTCAGTACCACTGTTCGTAATCAACTGCCGGGAGCGTCAATTGTACGCGCTTTTATATTGTGACTCAATATTAGAATTAATGTAGGTAGTTTGAAACGGATTCATATTAATATTAATTGTGAAGATTGCTAAGTAATATTGCATAATGATCATTTATCTAACAATACTAAAAGTCCTTCTCAGGATCCGATTCTGCCATTACTCTCGTAAATAAATACAAATCCTTTCACGAATTTAAACATATAGATCGCTGTTTATTACGCTTGGACTGGTGATTCCTACCTATATTATAAGGTCTTAATTTGGACATTCGGACCTTGTGTTTGTGTCGAGGTTATCGCGAAATAATGATTCAATTAGTTTGTTAATTGTACAGCTAGCCCGTTAGTTAACATCGTCATTTGATTAAATGTATGTAGCGATAAATCAAATAACAATGACGCACATGATTTAACGTTCATTTCTTTATTAACCTTTCTCATTTTCTTTTTTACTAATTCTAAGATGATATGCTTGACTAGTATCTCACCTGATGATAAAGGGTGATGCGGCTGAAAATGTTAAAGCGCACTGACATAACAAAAGCCTATTCACTTCTTGCCTTCTCACATTATAAACGGATGGTAAGGTAGATGCTGACAACTATTCCACTCCTTTGCTGTACGCATGACGAATGATAAAGCAAACCATTCGGTTTGAATGCGTGGTAAGTCGACTAAGATAGGGTGCAGACTGGTCGAGCGTCTGGTTGTACGATCGTGGACGTGAGAGAGAGGAATTAAGTTATGCAATTGCTGCATGTAGTCTCTGAAATATATCCTGTAAAAAACCCGAAAGTCTAACTACTTTGCTCCTGTGTTCGAAACTGGTGTGATTTTTTGCAACAAAACATTGAATTTTTCCAAAATGCGTAAGCCTTACTAAAAAGGACAGTTTAGTGAACGCCAAGCCAATACTCTCGGGTTGTTAATGTTTTTAGGGTTCCGTAGTCAACTAGGAACCCTTATAGTTTCGCCATGTCTGTCTGTCCGTCTGTCCGTCCTCGCTTAATCTCTGTGACCGTTAGCACTAGAAAGCTGAAATTTGGTACCAGTATGTGTATCAATCACGCCGACAAAGTGGTAAAATAAAATTTGGAAAAAAATGTTTTATTAGGGTAGCCCCCCTATATGTAAAGAGCGAAGTGATTTTTTTTTTAATTTCAACACTAACGTGTGATATATTGTTGGAAAGGTATTTAAAAATGAATAGGGGTTTACTAAAATCATTTTTTGATAATGTCAATAATTTCGGAAATAATCGCTCCAAAAGTAAAAAACAATGTGTCCCCCCCCCTCTAACTTTTGAACCATAAGTTTAGAAAATATGAAATCTGAAAAGTAGAACGTTATAAGGACTTTCTAGGAAAATCATTTTGAACTTGGATGGAAACAACAGTACCCACTACCGGGAGCAGTTGCAGGAGCGCGGAGCGCTGCTGGAGCGCGAACATAATGGATACCCACCTTTAAACTCATAAGTGGGAACACTTATTGTGACGGAGGGGGTACTACGGAATCCTACACTGAGCGTGGCCCGACACGCTCTTGACCGGTTTTTTCCTATTACACGTAAACGTTTATCTTTTTTTTTATAAAATTATAATGACAAACAAACTTACAGCCACTTGATGGTAAGGCTACTGCTGCCCAATAATATCTGCAACCAACTTCAAACAAAGAAGGCTACAGACGCGTTGTCACTTCTGAGAACTAAGATGGAATAATGCCTCACAACCTATAATTAAACTGGCTCTTTACACACTTCAGAAACACTGGTTCTCTATATCCTTCAGGCTGGAAAACAGTAGCGCTCGCACTGCTACTTGGTGACAGAAAGTGGTAATAGAGTGATATTTACTCAGATGGAATGGATCCCTGGCAGAAAAAGGATTCAACCAGAAAGAAAATTTTATTTGCAAGCGTTACAGTATGAGAAACCTTAGCAACGTATGCCATAAGGCAAAAATTGCTTTAGATACGTGCAGTCGTTTGGTCGGGAACAACAGGGCTTGCATCCCAGTATGGTCCTATGGCTGTACAGCAGCAAGGTGAGGCCGATTCTCACCAACGCCTCTATTGACTGGTGTAACAAGGCAAAATAGTCTACAAAGGTAGACTAAATAGACTATTTAGTCTACCTTTGTAGACTATTTAGTCCGTCCGCAGTCGTCTTTTCGTTGGCCTTGTTACACCATTTGCCATTGGCATTAAGCAGGCAGTCCTTTGACTGCCTGCTTAATGGAAACTGGATTTATATGATCATCCCCAGGAGCGGCTCTTAATGCACTTCTATGCCTAACGCCCCTTGATCTTTATCTAGACAAGGAGGCGAGGGCTAGTTTGTATAGGATTAACGCCCAGGGCGGTCTGAGCTTGCTCTCCTACAGATTGAGATCCACGCTCGACTCAATTAAGGAAACACCGGTCTTATGCATGATCTCAGATATCATGCGTCCACAATAAACTTTTGATAAAAAGTATATAGTGGAATTACCCTCCAGAGAAAACTGTCTGAATGGCCATGCTATCTGTGAGGTCGGTAGCCTCATATGGTATACCGATGGGTCTAAGTTGGGCCTCGACGTAGGCTTTGGAATTTACGGGGAACACCCCAAATTCAAACTAAGTACGAATTTGGGTAGACTCACCTCTATCTTCCAGGCTGAAATTTTCACTATACTTCAACGGAAATCAATCTGCAAAAGCACTATGTCAACCACCTAATTTATATAAACTCTGATAGTCAAGCAGCACTGCTAGCGCTGAGGTCAAACTTGGTGAACTCGAAGCTAGTTGGAGACTGTGTGAACCGATTAAACTCCCTGGGATGTAACAACAGGGTCGTTTTAAGATGGGTTCAGGGTCACGAGGGTATTGTAGGCAACGAATTTACGGAGGGCTCAAAGTGCACACAATTTGGACCTGAGCCATTTTGTGGAACATCAAGAAGCCTAGCTTGATTGACACTTGAAACTCTATCACAATAAATCACTTAAAATCTGGGCTGGCACACCAGGCTTAAAACATTCTAAAAACTTAATCAGGGCTTTTCATCGTAAATCCTCTTCAGAATCAGAATCCCTGGGATTAAGTAAAAATAAATTGCGCATTCTCTCAAGAGCTCTAACTGGATACTGTTGTCTTAAAAAGCACATGTCCATCCTGGGACTAAGCAACTCAAGGATGTGTCGGTTCTGTCCTATAACGGAAGAAACGCATCATCGCCGCACATCCTAACTGATTGCGGACCCTTAATGCGCAAACGTAAAACTCATTTGGGAAACTATATACTCTGCCCAGAAGAAGTGAAATTGCTCACGGCTAATCATAGTTTAAAAGTGGAAGTGCCAGTCATGATTACTACAATTTTATTTATTTTGTGTAACCAACTTATCATGTATACTCGCGGTCGCCTAGTGATAAAATTTTTAATTTTGTATATTCAGCAAGCAAGCAAGCAAGCATTTTACTTTCAACTGCATAATAATAAATACACATAAATATTTATTATACAAAATATAAAATAAACGCTTTTTTCGCTTAGACATACCTTCCACGGACTATGGAAAAAGGACCATTTGAAATCACATAAAATTCACAGCTCATTTAATCTTTCAGCATGTTAAGGCTAAATTTTAAATTTTCTTTTCTAAACCTATGTGTAATCATTATTAACTAAATAATC
Organism: Parnassius apollo; assembly: GCA_907164705.1. NCBI lineage: Eukaryota > Metazoa > Arthropoda > Insecta > Lepidoptera > Papilionidae > Parnassius > Parnassius apollo. The sequence continues at coordinate 5,002,299 of CAJQZP010001449.1, read as the reverse complement.
TTTGATTTCTACTGTGTGTCTGTTTGACTGTAGAGTATTATGTTCAACTATGGTGCCTGAGATTGGCAATGTGAACGTAAATAATAAATGTTTTATTTAATTTAATTTGATGTATTTGTAACACATTCTTTATAAATTTTAACTTTCTGCACTACTCTTAGTTATAAAATTTAACCATGCCAAATCTCACTTCCCCTTGCACGCAATACGGTAAAAAGTATTCTCTAAACATAGCAATATATAGATAAAGCGAATTACATCTTTCAAATTCAATCAAATAAAATACTTAAGTAATTTAGTATATAATAGTAATATATAAGTATTTAACTTAAGGTAATGTTGGCGGCGCCAAAAGCAGATTTTTCACGCTTTGAGCACCTAGCTCAGAAAAGCAATTTTTGTCCTTAAAAACTACGAATCCACATTATTTTTTTTTAAATTCATTGTGAAAGTTAAAGATTTTTCTTAGTGAATTATGTTGACCAAAACACGATTGAAACATTTTGGCTCGATAAAAAAAGATCGCAAAGTTGCCTCGAAATCTAGTTTTAGGTACGTCCACTAAGTGAAAAAGCAGTTTCATTCGAATGTAATGAAATCAATTTTAATTAAATTCAGGCTATGTGTTCACCAGTAAATACTTGAGTGAATTATGGGTTTATTTTTCAATAAAAGAGTGTATATAATTTTAAAAAGAAATATCAAACCAAACATATAAAGTAAAGCGTGAAAAATCTGCTTTTGGCGCCCACTTCACTTTAAGTGCTAGCCTCAAGATTAACAGGCTGATTAATTCACTAAAAACTGGACACATTGGATTGGATTCGCCAGTGAGCTGCTCACCTGTAATCCTGCGTGTCCTTCCTCTGCAGCGGCAGCGTGTAACCGGCCAGCGAGTGGTCGTACGTGCTGTGTACACCGTACACCTCCTCGTTTTTGCGGAACATATCGTTCGCGTCCCAGCCGTTGGCGCGGTGATCCAACTCTAGTTCATCCAAACGTGCGTCGCCGTTCAGGGACGGAGTGTCAACGGTGTCCCCGTCGCAACCGTCCCACGGCTCTAAATGACGCTCTTCTGCTGTGCGACCGTTGCCTGCAAACAAATGGAAATATAGGTATTATATTTAAAATCGAGACTAGGAATAAGATTCTTTTGGGATGTTGGATTGGAGATTGGACTTGACGTTTAACTTTTTAATTCAAGATACTGTGAACTTTGTCTGAGTAGATCGGGCCAGGGATAAATATTTAAATGTTGGTGGTAGCCTTCTATAATTTATACGTGGTAGAGCCATGCTGCAGTTATAGTAGTAGTATAGTTTTAGCACGAATGGGTCGGCGCAACAGGGGAAGGACCACGCTCTCACAGGATACCAGCGTGAAATAGTAGCTTAATGCTGCTGTGTTTCGTGTGGTGAGTGTAGAAAACCGGAGACTCTTTTTACTGGAAACGAGGCATTCCATCTTAGTCCTCACGGGTGACAACGCATCTGCGTTATGATTCGTAGTCAAGGATAGGTGGACTATGTGCTCGTTTGTCACCCTATCCTATAAAAAAATGACGTCAAACACATCAGTCCTCCCCGACCATGGGTGTTGTAGTGCGACCATGGGTGTTGTAGCATCGTTGGGAATTTAAAAACGCCATAAAACCCGTAAAATTAGTTTCATTTAATGTGTAGTATTCGCGTGAATATAATAAATTATATTTAAAATTAATTAAGGCTAAAATTCAGACTCTCCTGATTAGACTGGACTGGGTTTGATGGTGTATCCATTGCTGTGTTCGGTTTGTATGATATGGATATAGCAGGCCTTTACCGGTGATAATTCATTTTATTGCAGGTGTACACATGTGCAATTTTGGATTGTATTATTAACACTGCCTTTATAATAATAATAATGTCCTCCAGACCGAATTTCAGCCACGGCGGCCTGCCTCAACGGAGGCTAGCCATCGGCGCAGGACAGGTTTATAGTGCCCAAGTGTATGCGCAAGCACAGGTGCACTCTCTATTCCCTCACTCTCATAATCCGATGGGACGGTAAACCGACACGACCGGAGAGAGATCAGGCGCAGGACCAACGGCTTTACGTGCTTTCCGAGGCACTTGTGCGAAACTCTGTCAACTTTCTGACTCCGGGCACCTACTGAGAATTTCTTGACAGAAAAACTCAATAATAGATTTTTGGGCCCGACCCGGGATCCGAACCCATTACCTATTGATTAGCAGTCGCACTACTACAACCAGGTCGGTAGGCCTTTATAATAAACAATGATAGAAGAACTTCCAAAGGACCTGTTGCTAATGATACTCGTAAGACGAAATGTAGATAGAATATAGTATTATTACTTATATCAAAAAGGAACCTCACCGTTAAACTTGCTAATGGCCGTATCAGTCTGGAACACGTCGTGCGTGGCGTACTCGAGGTCCGAGTCCTTCGCTCGGATCGAGACCACGTCCTGCGGCTTGAATATCAGCTTCTCTACCACCGAGTCCACTGCCACCACGCCTTCTTGGTCAACGCGGTGCGCCACTTCTAACACCACCTGTAAACGAAAAACATGTAAAGTGAATCTAGTTAACATGAAGAAAATTAAGAAAATTCATAACTTTCATAATTATCCTAATTAGATTCGAGAAGATGGCTGAGTGGCAGTCTACTTGGGATGCAATAATTAAATCCAAATCCAAACCAAGACTGAAGAAGTCCTTGTTCATGGATTGTTTCCTAGACGGCAGATGCTTTGTCACCCGTAAGGACTAAGATGGAATTCTTCATTACCGATAAAGAACTCAAAACGTCAGGACTTAACAAGTTAAAAGATATTCTATAGAACTTACAAAAATATGCAATAACTTTAGATTAGGAAATAATTGTGTACAAACCACTGACCTCTATATATACAAGTACGCTGGACTGGCTATACCATAGAAAATGACTGTGCCAATTTGAAGCGCCGCTAAAAGATGACTTGAAAAATAAAATTTACATAATGTGTCAAAGTCTGTTGTCTCATTTATATTGTCTTATATAATAAGTCCGTATTTTGAACTTTTAAACTAAAAAACGAAAGTATTTACGTTGTTTGATTGTGTATAATATTAGTTACATAATAAGAATTATTTTTATTAATAATGAGAGTGTGCGTAATCTGTAAAAGTCGTTACCAAAAGGGAAGTGGTATAACATTTCACAAGTAAGTGCATTTGCAACAAATATTAAACAAATTAAAACTATTTGATAATATAAGTACTTAAAAATTTGTTACTAATCTTAATATCATATATACCAACATCTTTGGCTATATATTACTGAGTTTTGATAAACAATAGAATTCAATAGGGTTGTCGAGTTCCTTGTCTATCAATACTTATCGATGTTCTTTCCTACCCATATCTGTTAACAAACAATCGCCAACAACAGACGATTATCAAATGTTTATTAATTAATAGGTTTCCAACTGCACCTATACTAAAATTATGGCCTAAAATATTGTGAATTGGCGTCCGAAACAAAATGATCATATTTGTTCCAAACGTTTCACAGACGACTGTTTTATTAGACATGAGAACTGCACCACTTTGAAAAAGTGCAGCATACCGACAATATTTTCTGGTAGTACCAATACCAGTAAGTATAAAAGTATTAGATTATTATTTCGAATGTTTTTTTTTTTATTTTTTTCTTTCCTCATTTTCCACCAAACTCAAGGGCCATAGCCAAGTGTCGAAAGGTCGCCTGATGATGTCGAGCCACGTTATATGTATTTTAGTGGGCTGCGGCTAGAGGAGATTCCTCTCCCTGTACCGCTGTAGTGGAGGTGGAGTCTAAAGGGAAGAGGAGCATTGGTATGGCGATTGGCGATGCGACCGTACTTTGTGGCATTTCTTGGGGGAGGCCTATGTTCATCAGTGGACTTGTGACGGGTTTTAATGATGATGGATGATTATGGCATTATATTAATATGATACATAAATAGAATGTACGTTACGGGTAGAGTTCATTCTATTTATTTAGGTATGGTAGGGTATAGAATTTTTATCGATATAATTTGGTACACTGCCTTATCCTTATTATTAGTTCCGTGGACGTGCACTTCTGCTGTCAGCGCCAAAATGGCGGAAATTAAATCGCTTCATCATGTCACGGTGTATAGCCAGTCCAGCATACTTGTATATTATATAGAGGTCAGTGGTACAAACAAATGTACATACTAAAATAATCATAAATTATGAATCAATCAATTTAAGAAACATGAAAATATAATTGGTGCGTAGAAATTATAACTTGTACAACAAAGATTGTCAAAAAATATTTAATAATATAAATAATAGACCATGTCAAATTACAGGAGGTACCGGATTAGACAGGGCAGGATTACCGGCGGTCCACTGTATTTGGAAAATTGAGGTTTTTTTAGGTTTCGGATATTTCGGAGGATATTTCTGTTTTGTTCTTATTTTTATACTTGTAGCTTTGATACCGCGAATTTCGGAACCCATATTTACTCGCTGACAAGTTAAACATATTAGGTTATATATATATATATAACCTATAACAAAAAGCTTTACATTTAAATACATATATTTAAAATTTAATAAGTATACCAAAATAAACTAAAACTGTTGCATTAGATATTGTATTGCCTATCGTAGTTACATACGATTAACTCGTATATTGTTTTATGTCAGCGGTAGGAAGTAACGAGTAGATAAAAACGATTCATTCATTATATAAATTTAACATTTAAAATATGGAATTATTTAGGTGTATACAGTGCTAGGTTTAATATGTGGTACAACCACGCCGCATCCATATTATTGTTTTAGCACGCATAGGTCTGCTGAGTAGTGAGTGTAGGGGAACCGGTGACGTAACGCATCTGCATTTTAATTCTCAACCAATAATTGAAGTAGACGTCTATGTGTCACAGCTTCCACTTACCATCAGTTGGTCTGTGTGCTCGTTTGTTACCCTTATCCCATCCAAGTAATACACAAAGACAATGTAACATCTTTATCAGCCCATAATATAGTCATAGGCCTCATCGTAGAAAGGATTTGCCTTAATGGTCACACATAGCAGCCGTATTGACGACAGCATTAAGTTTCGCACATTAGACGCTGCTTTCTGTCACCGGTCTAAATCTTTTTTACTAAACTGAAGTCACAAACCAGATGGACTGTAAAAGTAAAGGAGTCTCACCAGCTAGTAGAGTATCCTTCATAGATTAAGAATTAAAATGCACATACGTTATCACCCCTAAGAACTAAGATGGAATGCTTCATTACCGGTAAAAAGGGATTCCGCTTTTTTGTCTCTCGCCATACGAAACAGCAGCTTTATGTTGCTATTTTTCATGTTAGTACTCTGTTGCCCAATTAATTTACGTTGCAGCCATAATTTAGCTATGTAGATTAAAATATGGTTGCCATGGTCCATAAACATCTACATTTATCCTCGATTAAGAATGAAAATGCAGATGCGTTGTCACCACTGAGGACTAAGATGGAATGCCTCGTTTCCAGTGACAACGGGTCTCCGGCTCTCTACACTCACCATACGAAACACAGCAGTATTAAGCTGCTATTTTGCGCTTGGTATTCTGTGAGAGCGTGGTCCTTCCCCGGCCGTGCCGACCCATTCGTGCTTCAACCACAATATAGCTACAGCGTGACTCTACCACGTATAAAAAATTAAATATAATACAAGTATTAGTAGGCATTCAATCATAAGTGACATGAGTGAAATACATTGATCTATTGGAGAACCCTGGCATTAATACAGGATACTAGTCAATCGTAAAGCAAAGCGTCTGTGAACGAAATATGAACTGAAAAGCAAATTTATCACTTTCAAAATGTTTGGCAGCGACTGAACATATTTTATACTCGCGAGCTGCTCTACTTCACCTGGGCGGGATTTATTACTGTGATTTGTCACAAAAAACCACCCAAGGTTTTCAGATAAAGTATAACCTAGATAAATAGGGCATTGCACTCTGAAGATGAGCCCGGATAAAAAGACAGACAGACAAACATTTTAAAAATAGCTCTGAGCTTAATGGTTAGTTATTTTGATATTATAGACTTTTGATATTATAGAAATTTTATTTAAATGTTTACACTATATACGTACGACGCGAACTGCACTGCAGCGATATTAATTTTATAAAACTAGTGAAAAACAACCTACTGTTTAGCGAATTGGCCTGCAGGTATACTGTAAGTTTATTTGTTACTTAAATTTAGTGTAAGAAACGGGTTTTCTATTAGTCACTACACTGGGTGCACACTACACACATTACCCAGCGCGGTGAGTAAAAAGAACGTGGGTACCACGCTAGGCAACGTGCGTTAGTGAACTCCTCCGCACAGATAATGTTGTTACCCATCAGCAGTATAAAGATATAGCGCTAAGAGTGGGTCTTGCAAGACGTTTATTAGTCGTTCCGTCCATTGCTTAAGAATAAACGTCATACTGCCAGGATCAAGAACGTTATACAGTTTGCCCAACGAAGGCTATTACCAACGTATATGGGCGACACCCCATTTGTACAGCCTCGTCATTGCTCGTCGTCGTTCGCCAAGCTGGTCGAGTCCAGGCGAGCGCCAACATGTATACGGTGCGTTTGGCGTGCCTTGCCACCACTCGGAAACGCTCGCCACGACTCGTCTCACTTTAGAGCAGTGTTGGTTATTCTGCATAACTCGGAAATTTGTGTCCACGTGTTAGATGGCTATGTCAGTATGTTCACTCATTCAAACTTGGCCAACATGTAAGACTGTAGCACTCGCCATATATCAATTTGCCTACGCTCGCGTTGGTTGAGACTTGGCCGATATGTATTTTGCTTGGCTTAAGACGAGTGACTTTTGAAAAAAAGTCGCTTTTATAATAGCGGCTATTTACTTTGCTATTTAAAATGACTTTAACGTAATAACAAGTGATCTATTATTATATTATATTCATTTTAAAGGATTTCAGGATACGGATTGCAAATCTTTTAATGGACTAGGTGTTAGGACTTATATTCCGCCTTGCAATGCGTCTGGGAATGTACCACCCTCTATACCTATTATATTTACCTATTTCGACCTGGAGGGTATAAGAGAGCAGGTATAATTACAGTAATTACACGCTGTGAGACTTTCCGTCTTGGTCCTCAGTTAGCGCATTCATGATTTTTTTTTAAAATAGAATTAAGGTGACAAAAGAGCACGCAGTCTACCTGATGGTAAGTAGATGTTGTGGCTCATAGACATCTACATTTATCCTAGATTAAGAATCAAAACGCAGATGCGTTGTCACCCCTGAGGACCAAAATCTAATGCCTCGTTTCCAGTAAAAGAGGCGACTATGGCATATGCCATTTTACAGAAAAATGCCCCAGGGCCCCAAGCCCAAAGAGTCTAATTTCCAGTAAAAATGTCTCTGATTCTCTTCACTTACCATACGAAACAAAGCAGCCTTAAGCTGCTATTTTACGCTGGAATTTTGTGACAGCGTGGTCCCTCTCCGGTCGAGTCGACCCATTCGTGCTACAACCATATAGCTGTAGCGTGGCTCTACCACGTAGAATTTGACTTTCATTACTATCATCTGAAGATTTCTTTGTTTGAAGTTGTCTGCATCCATGGAATTAGACTTTCCTTACTATCAGATAGACTGTACGTTCGTTTGTCATTTTAATTGCATAAAAAAGGAGTTCTTATTACAAAACGTGACAGTCTTGGTTTAAACTACACAATCCTGTTAAAATTTTCTCAAGACACAAATTAAGCCTTAAACTTTCAACAAACTATTGTTTCGTAATTTGAACGCAGGGGTTCAAATTAGCCTATCGTAACCCTTTTCTAACTTAAGTGTTTTTACGCTTCTTTGAAGCGGTTAACTGGAACACCCAGTTTCCCTTACCATGTAAGAGACAATAGATAAACAATCCAAATGTTCATATAGAGCAGTAAAATTGTTAATGTTTAAAGGTTTTAAAAAGTATAGTTAAATAAATACAAGCTATTCGAAGCAAAGTTCACTTGTCAGAAATAAACAGAAATTTCCCCCAATAGTTTGGCCCAATATTACATAAATAACTTTCTCCCTCTAGCTTCCACACTTCCTCAATCGTTTCTTGTAATAGTGCGAACATTCCAATTGTGTGTTAGTTTGTTTAATCGCCGTAATAAATCACAAGTGTAGACATAACTCCACCCAGGCATTTATAAACGTAGGGTAGATGTTTTGGCTAGCCTTAATTTTTTTTTGGTGTATTATAAAAGTCGGTTTATTGATAACCTCACGTTTTAACTGTGATAAAGGGTCCTTCTAACTTAAAAAGTATCTCAACACTGGTCTTCGAGAAATTTGACAATTGCTGTCTAATTATTCTTTACATTTCTCATATTCTTGTGGAACTTCTTTTGTGTAACAGATTCTAAGGCATACCTCTAAACACAGCAGATAGGTTAGGTTATTTTAAACCTCTTGACTAATTATTTTATATAATAAGGGTGACAAACGAGCACACAATCCATATGACAGTAAGTAGATGCAACAGCCTATAGACATCTAAATTTACCCCCAATTAAGAATCAAAATACTTTGTTACCCTTGAGGACTAAGATTGAATACCTCTTTTCGGGCCTCCGGTTCTTTACACTCAATATATAAAACACAACAGTACGCTGGTATTCCGTGAAAGCGTGATTCTGCTCCGATCGAGCCGACCCATTCGTGCTGTAACCATAATATACGAGGACGACACTGAAAGTTTTTAGAAGAGGCCACTTGTAAACGATATAATAAAAAAATAAGTTAAAATTTTGAAAATGGAACTTTTTGTCAATATTATTTTGTATATATTTTATTGATTTATCATTTCTTTACGGTTTGGCGGCAAATCGAAAATTGTATGCGTCATGACACATGATCATGTCAGCATGAATTTAACGAGAGAAAATTTTCGTACAATGATGTTTTATGACTTTCGAAGTCATTTATGTCAATAAGAAAGTTTATTTATTTATTTATTCTTTTTTGTACACCATAATACAGAAACATTAAGTACAGTTAAAACTAAATTAAAGTATGTACAATAGGCTTATCACTCTGAAAGTGATTTCTTCCAGACAACAAACTTATGATAGACTTTGATTGGCTTTTCACGATGAAGCCCCATCTCGTGCCACTGTTTAAATGTGATCGCACTAATCTCTCCGATGATCTGCGTGAGGGACGGCCTTCTACGGCGACGACTGAAGATAACATCGCTGTTGTGCGGCATGTGATACAGATTAGAGACTGACAAAAAGGGTGACTTATCAGCAGATTCGGACAAGTTTAGGCATCGGTAAGAGTCAAGTGCACAAAATCCGCCATGAACATTAAGCGGTCAGGAAGCTTTGTGCCCGGTGGATACCTCATAATTTGACAGAGACTCAAAAACTCCGTCGTGTTCATTGGTGTCGTGAAATGGTTCAAAGATTTAACGGAGGTGACTCAAATGTTGTCGAACAGACATACTTACGGGTGACGAAACCTGGATTTATTGTTATGATCCTGAAACAAAGAGACAGTCTGCTGTCTGGGTGTTTCCTTTCGAGGAGTTGCCAACTAAACTGAAGAGAGGTCGAAACGTGGGAAAAAAGATGGTGGCCTCGTTCTGCGGAATGATAGGTCATTAATCAATACGCAACAATTGTTTTAGAGGATCGAAAAACAATTACTGCAGAGTGGTACACTAACAATTGTTTGCCACTTGTCTTGGAAAAAGTTCGGAGAAACGGTTTCGCACTAGGATCCTCCTTTACCACAACGCCTCGTCGCACACCGCCAAGAAAATTATCGACATCTTGGCGACGTCAGACGTGGAATTACTGTGTCACCCGCTCTATAGCCCCGAGCTCGCGATTTTTATTTATTTCTGAAAATAAAAGAAAAACTTTGAGGAAAATGTTTTATGGGCGCCGGGGAAGCAGTGGCTGCGTTTCAAAATGCCGTCGAAAAGACCCCTAAGTACGAGTGGGCAAAGTGCTTTTCTCAATAGTTCCATCGAATGCAGCGATGTATTGATGTCAACGGACACTATGTTGATTTTCTAAGAACTTTCAGCGTCACCCTGGTAGCTGTAGCATGGCTCTACTACGTTATATAGTACTTTTTGTAATAAAGCCGATACTGACGCTTTTCGGAACGGTGATTCCCAACCAGTGGTCCGCCAGAACTTAGATACGGTCCGCGTAAGATTTAAATATCTTACCTACCTACCTAATCGTTTTAAATAACACATGATTTTCTTGTCACGCGGTAATGCAACCTAGCTTTTACAAAAAATATTAAAATACACAAATAATATTGTTAATGAATGCTTCCTTTCAGTTTATTATATAATTATGTTAACAGTTGTGAATATAACTTATTGTTGGATTAACACAGTTTTTTCTTTCACCCTGTGGTCAATGCTAACTACAAAAAAGTGGTCCCTGGTCAAAAAAAAAGTTTGGAAAACCCTGTTTTAGAAGACAACGGCCCATTAATAAAGTGAGGTGCATTTCATTGTTAACTGTTTATACAAAAACTTAAGTGTCAAAATATTATTTAATATTTAATAAGGAGAATCCTTAAATCAATATTTATAATATCTTCTCCAAATTCATCTGTCAGCAATATTAATAAAGATTAGTTTTTCAAAATACTTATGCTTTAAATTTGGTGGGCGAGTAAAACAGTTACACCTTAATTTCCCTTGCATCATGTAGGCGTTTTAGATACATATATTGTACAAAAATAAATAAATAATGCAGATGCTATGCAATATTCATAACTACTTTACTCATGAGTACGCTCGATGCCGGAAATCAATAAAAAAGTTTAAAATTAAAAGTATTTAACTGTATAATTTATTACAAAACAAACTCAATGAATATAAATAACTTTTTTCGTTTAACGTTTGTATGTAGTGTCGAAAATTTATAGAGACCACTTGAAACTTATTTGAAGACATTTGTCACAAGTCAACAGTTATGAAGGGTGCCGTACAATGAGCGTTGTTAAAAGTTATCGAGTTTTAAACTTTTAACTCGATGCACTCATAAAAATCCAACTTAAGCGGTCGTAAGTGAAGAAATGTAATTAAGTGCTGAAAACAGACAAAAGAAAACTATAAAAAAAAAATAGACGTCCGTACGTTTTGTGTTGGTTTTGTGGGATTAAGCCGTATGAATATGTCCATCCATCATTCCACCCCCCACCCCCCTCGCCAATAGGTTGCCTCGTGGGGTACAGACAACACACGTAACAGAAGAGTTATATTATAGGTACTAAAAGTTAAAGAAGCAGCCTATATACGTCCCTGGGCACACACCTCCCTCTCATTCTGAGAGGGTTTTAGGGCAAGGAAGTTTCCATCGCGCTGCCCCAATGCGTGTTGTCGAACTTCACATGTGTTCGAATTTTTATTTTTATTTAAGATGCAGGTTTCCTCACGATGTTTTCCTTCACCGCCGAGCACGTGGTTAATCAGCACTTAAAATTGCAATTAACAATTTCATTGGTGCCGGCGGTGATCGAAAACTAATCAGCTGAGCACCATTTACAGCGAGCGCTAATCATCTACCACGGCTCCATATCATATAACAAACCATTTCAACAATATTTAAAGCTACGGACGAAGACTACATATCGTAATTTATGTACAAACGCGATATCGTATATTATTCATTTATTTGTTTTTATTTATGCTCTCTATTACACATAAAATTTTTGATAACACAACAAACTTATATTTATAAATGTATGTACAATTAGATGTCCTCATCGCTAAACAGCGATATCTTCCAGGCAAACCTTGGTGAAGGAGATCATTTTCATTTAAACATAACATAGACCTGTGCATAAATAGTAGATAAACAAGTATATATTAAAAGTATAAGCTATTATATCGTATATGTGACAATGCAATAATCAAAAATAGAACACGTATTTAAATAATAATTTTTAACCATTTTTTTTGAGACTTGCTTTGGGCTTACTTAATTGTTAACAGAAGCGAGTTCCATAATTTGATTGCTTTACCACAAAAAGGGGAATGAAAAAATTTTGAGTTGTGAGCAGGCATTCGCAAAATAAGATTATTTGCTAATCTGGAATGATCTTTATCTCTGCGCCCACGAACTCAAATTTTTGTTATGTATTTTTGTATGTTGGTGCAGTCGATAGAGTACGTTATTGCATCTATTGTTCAAAATTAATGCTCTGGTGCTATAATTACATGGCCTAATTATCTGGTACGATAATTATACGAAAAAAAGTCCCCTTTTATCAACCAATCTACAGAGAACGCCACCTATGTTCAGCTGTGGGCTTTTGTTCAGACTGAGATAGTTCACGCCATTACATCAGAGTTGATAGATCACAAATCTTCGCAAAGGAACACAGATTTCTACCAAGGATGATTAGTTATTATTACGCTAGGCTATTAAAATTAAAAAAAAATCTAATTTCAATAGAGAAGATGAATGGGTGCTGCAATCTACTTGGGATCCTATAATTAACAAAATTAAAACCAAACCCAAGCATACCACTGCAAGAGTTAAAGATACTGTAAGCTCGCTTTCTGGGTAGATCGGACCAAAAATTAATATTTAAAAACGGAAGGTAGCCCGGCCCGACTAACTATGACATCGGGACGTGAAACATCTATACCTCCCGTGATCCATGTGATGCTATAAAGCACCTGAAACGTCGTGAATTAAGTAAATTAAACGCGATAAAATCCGTAAAATCCGTTTTATTCCTGCGCACACACGCTAAACGCATCATATAGAATATACCGTTTATAGATACAACTCGTTCGTGCCCTTTATTTGATGTTGCTTGCAGTAGTTAGCCCTCTGGACTTAAAAAAAAATTATGTATAAATTTATTTTTCCTTAATACTATTATATTTCACTTAGGAATACTCGATGGAGCATATATTAACATAATATTGATTGTAATTACAATACTATTAACGTTTTCACCATTACGTAAATTCCGAGCTTGTTGTGCGTAGGGTTGCCAACTATATTTTGTAATACCATACATTCTACGTAATTTTATTTTAATATACTTTATACTTTTGAATAAATAGCGTACGTCACAGGTCATTTTGTTATGCATGGCACGGAACATTCCTGATGTTAGTTAGGGACGTGATTTCCGAAAGAATAAAGTCAAATTGAATGAATGAAGCAAGAGCTTCTTCGCGATATTCTTAAACGTGATTCAATCTATTTGTCATATAAATGTCAAACTTAAATTTCGATACACGTTTGAGACCTTCTCAAGATCCTTCGTACTGGGGAGTATACTATACGTTTTATATGTTGGTGTGTAGGCTTATTTTGATGACATTATTGTGAATGTTTCGTTCTTGAGGATGTATATAGTCTCTAGCTCATAGAGTTTTATTTTATTTTATAGAATAAGAGTGACAAACGAGCATACAGTCCACCTGATGGTAAGTGGTTGCTTTGGCCCATAGACATCTACATTTAACATCGATTAAGAATCAAAATGCAGATGCGTTGTCACCCCTGAGAACTAAGATGGAATGCCTTGATTCCAGTAAAAAGGGTCTCCGGTTCTCTACACTCACCATACAAAACACAGAATAGAATAGAATATTTTTTTATTCAATATAGATTACAAGTAATTCTTATTGAAAGTCAATATTTTACGTTACCTCTGGTTCGAAAAAAACCTCTGTCCCTGGAAGAAGCAGCATTAAGCTGCTATTTTACGCTGGTATGCTGTGAGAGCGTGCTCTTTCCCCGGTCGAGCTGACCCATTCGTGCTACAACCATAACATAGCTGCAGCGTTTAGAATCAATGAAAGTTTTTTAGAGAGTTCAAAATCAATTAGGTACTAAATTCGGCCCGAACAGACAGACATACACGAAAGCGAGTTAATAAAAACGTGGCAATAAAAATGAAAAGCTTTTTATGATGAATGCAGTATCGGATTTTTTTTAATGTTAAATTATTCTTCACCATCAAAATACAAATTATTGTAAATGAGTACATAGCAAATTTTTTATAAAACTAAACTGGTGGAGAAAAGTGCAATTAGTAAATTTTAGAACCTACTTTATTTGGATTGAAAAATGTCTTTTTTGCAAAATTATTTTTATACGTATAAACATTGAGTTATACAAATCATTTTCTTTTAAAAAAAAGGAGAAAAAGTTTGAAACCCTAGTTACACGGCGCGCTCGCTACTGTGAGTTGGCAGACATGCATCGCAACGATACATGCACATGATACATGTATCGTTTCTATGTGGTCGGGGATTATATAGTAAATTTTTAATTTTTTAGTTTAAGTGGTTATAATTTAATAGGTTTATATACGACGATCGTGTTGTTGATCTACGTGCCTGTTCTCTCTGTTGCTATGGAGGACTAGTCTTCGTTAAGGCAGGCAGCCGTGACAAAATTCGGTCTGCAGGATTACTTTTATTATTATTAGAGGGGTTACCGGGTCTCCGGACTTTATCATTCACCATGTTAAACCCAGTGCCAGTATGCAATATTAGAGCAGGGCATTTCACTAATAAACCGACCCATGGGAGATGGAACCATAGTACAGCTACAGCGTGGCTCTATCACACTTTAAAAACTATAATGATTCTCTACTCATTGGCCTTTCTGACCGAAACCCAATTAATGCTTATACGAGGGTGGATTGAAAAGTACTCGGCCTAACCAAGAAAATAAACACATACTAAATCGGTTATATTTTTATTTTTCTACATTATCACTATCAAGTTCAATACACTTTTGCCACCTCCCCTTCCAAGCATTTAGACCGTTGAAAAAAAATGATTCTTCCTTAGAGTCAAAATATGCGTCTACAGCTGCTTTGACCTCGTCGTTTGTCGAAAATCTTTGACCTCCCAAGTGCTTTTTTAGGTTAGGGAACAGAAAGAAGTCTGATGGTGCCAGATCAGGTGAATACGGCGGATGCGGTAACAGTTCAAAGCCACAGTTGTGAATTTCAGCCATTGACTGTACTGACGTGTGAACACGGGCGTTATCTTGATGAAACAGGACTTTTCTTCTGAGCATTCCTCGATGTTTTTCTTTTATTTCCTCTCGTAAACGACGTAGTAAGGTGCAGTAGTAATCAGAGTTTATAGTCTGACCCCTTTCAAGATAATCAATCATAATCACACCTTTCGAGTCCCAGAATACTGAAGCCATCACCTTATTTGCCGACAAAATCGACTTAGCCTTTTTAGGGGTGGTGAACCAGGTCTTCTCCACTGTTTTGATTGTTGTTTTGTTTCCGGTGTACAATAATGAACCCATCTTTCGTCCATAGTAACAAAACGATTCAAAAAATCATCTGCATCGGCTTCAAATAACTCCAAACAGTCGCGTGAAATAGTCAATCGCGTCCTTTTTTGTTCAACTGAAAGCAGTCGCGGAACCCACCTCGCAGACACCTTGTGGAAACCCAACTCGTTGACAATGATGTTTTGAGTTCGTTCATAAGAGATGCCTATAATCTCGGCTATCTCTCTAATTTTTAATCTGCGGTCTCCCATTATTAAATCAAGTACTTTTTTAATATTTTCGTCAGTAGTTGACGTCGAAGGCCTTCCAGAGCGGGGTTCATCTTTCACACTCTCTCTACCACGCTTAAATTCTGCTATCCATTTTTTGACGGATGAATATGACAGAGCATAATCGCCTAATGTACTGACCATGTCATCATGGATGGCTTTTGATGATAGCCCCTTCTTATGGAGGTACTTAATGACGGCACGCTGCTCGATTTGCTCCATTCGCGGAAATTATGTCCGATTACTTTGTTAATAAATTTATAAAATCGCAACTAATTATCGCACACGTTTCGAACTTCACACAATGAACTAGTCTGAACTGAACTAAATAATGTGGGTAGATTTGATTTTTAGAATTGAATGGATCTGTGTTAGGCCGAGTACTTTTCAATCCACCCTCGTACGTGGTAAAGAGGGCTTTATTTCAGCCTAGGAGTTTATCTGAATAAGTAACGCCCACTTGTCCGTTTCCGCGGGAATTGACTTACTATCAGGTAGAGTCTGTTAACTCACAGAAATAGGCAAGGTCACTATGTCTATTCTGTTCATAGCGTCTTTGTCATTGCCAAAGATACGAGATAAGTCAAAAAAAGCTTGATCTTTAAAATAGAAAGCAGCAACATAGCATTCATGTGATGTCGCTTAAAGAAAAAGATCGTTTAAGATCGTCAAGGTTTTTTATAGGAGAGAGGGGGCATACGAGCATACGGCTCACTTGGTAAGTGATTATCGCCGCCCATGAACACCTGCAACACAAGTTTCAGATGCGTTGCCGGCCTTTTAAAAAGAAGTAGGCTCTTTTCTTGAAGGTCTCCAAGTCGTATCGGTCTGGAAAAATCTCTGGTGGTAGTTGATTCCACAAGGAATTTGTGCGAGGAAGAAAACTTCTTTTAAATCATGATTTCGTATATTTACGCGAACACTACACATTGATTAAAACTACTTTTACGGATTTTATCGCGTTTAATTTTACTTTTAACTATTTTTATTTTTAATTCCCGACGTTTCGGGTGCATTCCAGCACCCATGGTCACGGGGGACAGGTGACTAACGTCCCGGATGTCATTGTTAAACTCGGAGTACCTTTAGCTTTTTTAATTATTGTTTGTGGTCCGATCTATGCAAAATGAACTGATTATGTCCTGAGGTCTTGCAGTGGTATGCTTGGGTTTAGTTTTAATTTTATTGATTATAGGGTCCCAACTTGGGATCAATCTTGGGACAAATCTGATGTAATGGTTGGTTCTTTTAAATCGTTTTGTCGCGATGTGCGATGGTGAAATTGTGCGGCCGGAATTAGTCCGAACAATTCCTCAGAGCATTTCCCGTGGTAAATGCGATAAAATTCGCAAAGAGATGCAACATCGATTTTACATTAAGTTTACATTACGCGGCATCACGTCTTTAGAAGAGAAAAATCTTCGATCACCTTAATGCTAAATGATACAGCGTATCGTTTCATCACACTTCGACAGATAATTCACACCACAAAGAGATGTTCGATATGTCATTTTATTCTTGATATGAGTAGACTCCCTAAAATCTTGCAAAACGATAAAACCGGAGTGATAGGAATATGGATATTAATAATATCTAAGTGCAGCTATATTATAGTTGTAACACGAATGGTACCTACCAGCGTAAAATAGCAGCTTAATACTGTTGTGTTTCGAATAGTGAGTGTAGAGAATCGGAGACCCTTATTACTGGATACGATGCATTCCATCTTAGTCCTCAGGGGTGACAACGCATCTGCATTTTGATTCTTATTCGAAGATAGATGAAGATGTGTATGTGCCAAAGCATCCACTTACCAACAGATTGACTGTGTGGTGCTCGGTTGTCACTTTCTAAAAAAAATACAGTACTGTTGTAAAGCTGGAAGACTCGAACCTAGGATGCATATATGTATGTAGTATAAAACTTGAATTTAAGACAGTTAAGTATATACTGTAAATAAATATTAAGAGGTAATGAAAAGACGACTATAGTATGAACAAACTCAACAAATGTAACAATGTACAAACGTCGACATAACTAACTTACGACCAGCCTTATCACCTTTCTAGGAACTGAATCGTTGACGCGGCCACCGCATAACATATTGCACTCTATAGCAAAAACAATAAAGATAGATAACGCTATATATTGCATGTACCTAATTACAGGAATGGATCGACACGTTACTGGGTAATAGTTAGTAGTTACATATGCACATTGTTGCTCGTTGTTGTCGTACATATGCGAGCATTGCTGTAGGCAGTGTTGCGTTTTAGCGACTTTCTCGCTAGATCTAGCGGATTTTAACAATGTTTAGCGGATAAAAAAATCGTTTTAGCGAGAAATATTTATTTAGCGACTTCTAGCGACATTTTGACCTTTGAGATGGCGATTTTTTCATAAAGTAATTCATTTCAAATGTCATTTATTTTATGTCCAGTTTTGGAATCTACCGTTGGTAACACTGTACATATAATATAATTTCATGGAAATTCCCAATCATAAACTAACAATTCAATGTCGTTCATTCACTTTCATCTGTTTCGACATTCAAAAATGCAACAGAAGTAAACATATTTGAAGATTTATGTAATTTTGCAATAATAATATTATCACTACTGCATTCAAATGCAGAATTTGAATGCGTATTTGGTGCTATGAATGTAGTTAAAAGCAAACTGTTTTGGATTCCATTCTTCTGATTAGAAATCAGTTAAGGATAAAAAAAGAGTTGCGCAACGTATGAAGATGTTGTCAACTAAGTCGGTAAAGGCAAACCAAAGATGGAAACTGGAGACATTGGCGAAGCTTCAACTTCCGCTGAAGTTCTTTTTGAAGATCTGGATCCATACTTCACTATTAATTTTGAAATTTAGGTACAAGAACGTACTGAGCTAATTGTTTTATTTTTAATAAGATGACTGATATTTAAACGTGGTTTAAAGATTTATTTTTTTTACAATATTGTATTATTTTGTACATGAATAATTTTTGCTTTGGTTGTCATGTCATTAACATACACTATAAATAACTGATTTGTATGAAATAGAGTCCGCTCTTTTTAAAGTTTTTCTGAATTTATAGATTTAGATTTTCGGTATTCATTGTATACCATTTGGCAGGATTTTTCAGTTAGCCCAATGGTACCATGAAAATATACCTAGGGATATCTAGCGGATTTTAAGAAAAAGAAAAATCCTGTTTCTGGCGGATTTTTTCTGTTAGTCTAGAGACTTTAACATTTGTAGAACGGCAACCCTGGCTGTAGGATCATCTCCTACTGAACAAGTTTACTAGAAGTAATAACATAGTTTTATTTAATGTCTCAATTGGCTGTATTGTGCTGAAACACACAAGCTGGCCAAAATAACGACCCCGGAGGCTCTTTTTTCAGCCTATTTCTAAGTGTGAAATACTCATGAAAAAAAAAACATTAACTTTTCTTTACAATGTGATAATATATCGTAATAGAGCTTCTGAAAAAATTAAAAAATCATTATATGATTAACTTTGTGTTTGTGGTTCGAAATATTTCTGCACAGTAATACCGTCCAATTATGCTTAATACCGAATGAGATGATGTTTACATAGGTACTTTATATTATTATCACTTGAATCAGTGTTTTTTTTTAATTTTGTACTTAAAAATTTACGTATCACGTTTTTTATTATTAAATATTTCATATTCCTACATTGTCATCCGATCCGATTCAGAGTTATTTTCAAAATTTCAAGTCTAGCTCATCGGGAAGCGCTCGAAATTTGAGTTGTAAGATTCCACGCGGAACGACATGCAAACAAGAAAATTACTTAATAAAAACGTTGTAAAATGTGTTACATTCAATGTGTTGTATTTGCTATTATATTATAGTATATTTGTTTATTGTACCTTGAGCTTCTTCATACGGCCAGCAGTGAAGGACCACGTCTCATCCATAGGTAATCAATAGCAACATGCACTGGTTGTACAATCTAGTCTATGAGGAAGTTCAAGGTCGCTTAGCGGGCTATGGAGAGGACTATGTTCGAGGTTTCTCCGCGTGATAAACTTAGAAATGAAGATATCCGCGATAGAACCCGAGTGACCGACATAGCCCAACGGAATTAGTAAGCCGAAATGGCAATGAGCCGGCCATATAGCTCGAAGAACCGATAACCGATGGGGAAAAAAGTTCTCGAGTAGCAGCCTCGTAGCAGCCACGCCTACCGGGGCGTGGTGTAGGGCGCCCCCTCCACTAGATGCAGTGACGACCTGGTAAGATATGCTGCAAGTCGATAGATGCAGGTGGCTCAGGTCTGTGTTTTGTGGCATACCTTGTGGGGGGCCTATGTTCAGCAGTGGACTTGTAAAGGGCAGTAATGATGATGATGTTTGTTACGAGATGGTAGGACTTCTTTTCGTGCTAGGAGTCCGTCTAGATAGCTACGTACTACGTCTATATGGGTACTAGATACCATCCTCTTATCAATGTCTGCCGCGAAATAGCAGTGCTTGTATTGGCTGTGTTTCGATCTGAACGGTAAACAGAGCCAGTATAATTACAGGCTGGGAGGTATTCCATCTTAGCCTTCAGAGATAACGGACCTGAAGCCTTATTTCTTTGAAGTAGGCTGCAGGTATACCTCGATTTCAGTAGCCACTTAGTATCCGATGAACTCTAAGTTCGTATGTCACATCAGTTATATATATATATATATAAGGAAAAATTATGCGAATTATAACAGGTTTAAAAGGGGCTGAGATACCTTTAATTTTATAACACAACGGTGTTGAAACAAAGGATAAGCCATCACCGATGTAATCGTACGCGCACTCCGCCACTCCAATGTAACAAGAAGCCGGTTTAGCAATGCAAAAGATAATGGAGAAAGGTCAAGGACGCGGCACTCGCGCATAAGTTCCGTATTTCTAATAACACTTCAGGATCTTTCTAAACTAGGTATTTTCAATAACTTTGAAAACTTCAACTACTTAAATAGAAGCAATAATAATAAATTAGTGTATATAAATTATTCCAAATTGTTAAGGAAATGTATAAAAAGCACGCAATAGCTTTGTAACCAAAGGTACATAACCAACTCTCGTAATAAAGGTAAAGCAACTTGGGACGTAGTTAAACGATATGTTGACGGTACTGTTCCTAGGACTGGACCATTCGTAGATAATATTGTCGACAATGGAAGTACATTTACATGTGGATCTGACATAGCAAACATATTTAATAATTTTTTAATTGATGTAGTTCAAAACTCTACTAGTTCTGCTTCTGCCAATAATGAAGTTAAATATCCCACATCAAATCTTAAAAGAAACGATTTCATTATTTTTATAAGACCCACGGATCCTAATGAAGTTTTTTACACAATAATTTCATTGAAAAATTCAAAGTCGGCAGGGTATGACGAAATTAATTCCGACTTATTGAAACGTATTGCTCTATTTATTTTGGAACCTTTGGCTACATTATAAATCTATCTTTCGAACAAGGATGTTTTCCAGACAAACTTAAGTTGTCGATAATAAAGCCGCTACATAAGAAAGGGTCAAAATCTGACTAAAATAATTATAGGCCTATTGCTTTAACTCCAGTCCTATCTAAAATCTTTGAAAAAATTATGCTCAAAAGAATAGTAAGCTTCCTAGATAAATATGACATTTTGGCACCGGAACAATTTGGTTTTAGGAAATACCGAACAACGCAATTAACTACCTTCACCCTAATAAACAACATCGTTAATAATATCAACCATAAAATCCCAACATTAGCTCTACTTTTAGACCTCAGCAAAGCATTCGATTCTGTTGATCATTCAATACTCATCTCGAAACTTGAGAAATGTGGAATAAGAGGATCCTCATTGTTATGGTTTGTCATATTTAAAAAACAGGAAACAATTCGCTAGGATTACAAAATTTGATACCGAAACAAATAATATAGTTAAGTTTGACTCGAAACAAAGGATTAATTGTACCGGGGTGCCACAAGGTAGCATCTTAGGGCCCCTTTTATTTATTATTTACGTGAATGACCTTCCAAGTGCACTCACACATGAATGTGTCTTGTTTGCAGACGATACGATTATCATTATGGGCTGTAAAAATATAGATACCTATGAGACGGAAATATATAAAACGTTAGAAGATATTATCCAATGGTTAAACATAAACAAATTAAAAATAAACATTGATAAAACGAAAATAATTAACTTCAAAACTTATAAGAGTAAAAACATGGAATTGAATATTACTTACAACAATTCAGTTATACAACAAATAAACACAGCAAAATTCTTAGGCATTATTCTCGATACACATCTTTCATGGAAAGAACATATTAATAATTTATGCATAAAATTAAATAAGTTTGTTTTTGCACTTCGAAAGGTAAAAGACGTGACAAGCAGACATACCTCTATTATGGTATATCACGCTTACATTTGCATGGAGCAAACGATATGGCATAGTTGTCTGGGGAAATTCCTGCCACATCACGAGGGTGTTTAAAGCACATAAAAAATGCATTAGGGCACTGTACGGCATGGATTGGTCGGAATCATGTAAACCGACCTTTAAATCAAATAATCTACTAACTGTTCCCTGCATATACATCAACGAAACAGCTAAATTTGTTAAATACCACAGTCATCTCTTCACCGCTAACGACAATACTTTTAAACGAAAAATTAACCAAGTGCCATTAAAAATGCCTGCGCCTAAGCTAGAACTGTTTAAAAAAAACTGTGCTTATATGGCACCTCTAATATATAACTCTTTGCCCAAAGGAATGACTGACCTGCCATATAAAAGGTTCTGTTGTGCCTTGCGAAAATGGTTAATCCAGGAGAGTTTCTATACTATTAAAGACTTTTTGAATAATAGCACTTGCCGATTTGGTGCCCACTAAGATATCAGAACTTTCTTTTTATTTCTTGTGACTTAGTCTATTATATTAATTCAATAATTTATATAATTGTAATCATGTAATTCAAATAATTGAAATTTATAAGATGTAGCGCGCCGATACTTACCTATGTCACCCGATGTCTCTCTATCCCCTCTCGTACGGTGCCCCACCTGCGCCACGGGATCGCGCCACTCGTCCGAACCTTTGACTGCCGATACAAGCAGTATGCTAGCCGACTAGCTCTGAGCTATACATATGTGTATTATTGTTTGATCCCGCGCTCGCGCTGCGTTCGCGAGACGCCGTTTATGTACTTACGTGTCAAATATTGCCTATACTGTTACTATTTAAGTGAATAAACTGTGCATTCGGATTTTTTGTAACGTTTCATTTATCATGCGTGACCAGTGAACGTTATATTGGCTCCCAACGGTGGGCCACGAACGAACCTACCGTGGCTCTCGAAGTGCACAAGTACGTACGCGAGTGTATGCCTAGTGTACCCACGCGTTTTTCCTTGATATTGAGACGTGAACTACAAGGACACAGTCATAATGCCACCGCGAAAACCGCGTAATAATGACTCCAGTTCGGATGAGGAACCGGTGAAGCCGACACCTGTAAACCCGACACCTGCGGCACCTGTGCTTATGTCCGAGAACCAGCTTTCGTCGCTCCTGGCCGCCTTCTCTGCGGCACAAGCCGAGGCAAACCAGAAGCTCGTCCAGTCTCTTCTGACATCGCACTTAGGGGCGCCGCCGAATGTCGATTCAAGCGCTGCCGGCGCGGCCACTGTCACGTCACCGCGGTCGTCATCTATCCCAGGAACATTCGTAAAATGCACTACACGGTTCGACGGTTCATCTCAACACCCGGAAGCAGTGGAAGCATTCATTGACGCGGTGGAAATGTATAAGGATTGTGCATCAGTTAGTGATGAGATGGCACTTCGCGGTATCCCTATGTTACTTCAAGGAGATGCTGCAGTGTGGTGGCGTGGAATCCGAAACGAAATACACTCGTGGTCGGATGCTGTGAAACGCTTGCGCTCGATGTACGGAGTTCCACGACCTGCATATAAGTTGTACCGAGACGTTTTTGCCGCCGAACAAGGATCGGAGCGTGCCGATATTTTCGTCGTAAGGATAAGGGCTTTGTTAGCGAAACTACCCTATGAATTACCAGAGGAAGCGAGATTAGATATGATTTATGGGCTTCTACATAAGAGAATCAGAAAACGATTGTCGAGAGATACTGTGAATGACATCGAATCTCTCATTGAAAGATCTCGAGCTATAGAAGAGTCGCTGACGGAGAACGCTGCGCTGCCACCGCTCGCGCCGCCACATCCGCTGGCGTCGCCGCTGAGTGTGCCCGCGAGACCTAGCCGCAGGCATGGCGAGGGACTTCAACATAGTACTTCGGGTTCGAGTTCGACGGCGCCGCAACTGCGCGCCCCCGACTCCGCTTCGCAGTCATCACGCGACCGTGTGCCTGTGCCGCGTAGTGATCATTGTGTGAGCAAAAATAGTGATGGTGAGAGAAAGCTATTCTGTGTTTACTGCAAAACGCGAGGACACGTCCGTGACTCCTGTGATAAGTTAAGTAAAAGATCTCATTCTTCTAACTCAGGTATTGTTTGTTATAATTGTGGCGAGAAAGGTCATATTAGAGTAAATTGCCCTAAATGTTTACAAAGTATACCTTCTAATGATGACATTAAAGTTGAAAATGTATTTTCGTCCATCTTTGTTAATAATTGCATCTCGAATTCGAAATCCGATTGTAAGGAGCAAGGTCGGCCTATCGTACGAGTGAGTATAGGGGGATACTCGGGTACCGCGTTGTTAGATACCGCCGCGCGTCGTAGTGTTGCGAGTTGTTCACTTTATGCGTTAATGAAACGTATCGGTTTAAATTTTCGTACCGAAATGATGTCGGTAAAGCTTGCGGACGGTACTATTAGGAATAGTGAGGTGCTACTCACGGAGGTCAATGTTCAACTTGCTTCCTTAAGTATACCTATCGAGTTCATTATTTTACCGAATGCCGTCAATAACGATACTTTGTTAGGTATTGACTTTATAACAAAGGCTAGAATGATTATTGATTTTGATAAATGGAATTGGCGTACAGTTGATCAGCCCCGGACATTTCACGCCTTGTCATGGGAGACTCGTCGCGAACCTGTTGAGTGCGCCGCCGCATTGAACGTGTTGCGAGAGGACGAGGCCACCGTGCTATCGGAGTCGGAGAGGTCTAGACTGGCGAATCTATTAGGTGAGTATTCTGACGTTTTTGATGTTGTCGGAGAACCGACACCATTCGCCGAACACCATATAGATACCGGTGACCACCCGCCGATTGCTGTGCCCCCGTATCGGGTCACGCCTGCGAAGAAGGAAATCATGCGCGCCGAGTTAGACAAGATGCTGGCTGATGGTGTGATTGAGGAGTGCGAATCCGCCTGGGCCGCACCATGCGTCCTGGTACCGAAGTCTAATGGTACCTATAGGTTTTGTGTAGACTATCGCAAGCTAAATGCGGTTACCAAGACAGATGCATACCCCATGCCGCGTATCGACGAGCTGTTACAGTCGACCAAGAAGGGCTGTGTGATGAGCTCGCTAGACCTCCGTAGTGGGTACTGGCAGGTCAGTACGGCGGATAGGGATAAAACGGCCTTCGTTACACCTTTTGGGACCTACCGCTTCACGCGTATGCCGTTCGGCCTGAAGGGGTCTCCGGCAACGTTCCAGCGTCTCATAGATCGCTTCCGGTCAGGACCTTCACTTGGTGGTAGGCATATTCTAGGTTATCTTGATGACCTATTAGTAATTTCAGAGGACTTTGAGTCCCATTTGTCTGATTTACGTGCGGTATTTGAGCGTCTTCGGATGTTCAAGTTAAGAGCCAACCGTGAAAAATGCGTGTTCGCTAGGGACCGGCTCAAATACCTAGGTCACGTAATATCCAACGACGGTATATCTCCAGACGAAGATAAGGTGCGTGCTGTCCTAGAGATGAGAGAACCGACTAATCTCCAGCAACTTCGTACCTTCCTGCAAACTTGCTCTTGGTTTAGGAAGTTCATACCAGAGTTTGCGAAGGTAGCTGAACCGCTTACGCGCCTTACCAAAAAGTCACAGATCTGGCAATGGGGAGATGATCAGGCCAAAGCCTTCGTACATCTTAAGTCCCTTCTGGCTTCACCACCCATTCTTGTTCAGCCAGACTACTCGAAGCCATTTATCCTTAGGACGGATGCCAGCGATTTTGCCCTAGGAGCAGCTTTACTCCAGGGGGGAGTCTCCACAGGATGAACACCCAATCGAGTACGCGAGCCGTCTCCTCACATCAGCCGAGAAAAATTATACCACTACGGAGCGGGAGGCGCTAGCAGTTGTGTGGGCCGTGGAAAGATTCCGTGGCTATATTGATGGTCACCAGGTAGTGGTCAGAAGTGATCATCAACCCCTGAAGTGGCTTTTTTCTGTCAAATCGCCTAGTGGTAGGCTTGTTCGTTGGGCTTTAAAGCTACAATCATTTGGTCTCCAAATGGAATACACCCCTGGGAAGGTTAACGTGCTAGCTGAGGCACTCAGCCGTCCAGTCATCGATAGCACTTTGACGGAATGTGGTGTCTGCCCCGTGTCTGTGGATGTTCCACGTTGGGATGCTACATCAACCCGTGAAGCCCAGCTGGCTGATCCAGAAGTAGCCAAAATCCTTAAGGACTTGGAAAGTTCTGATGAGCTGTCAGTTCATCGGTGGTCGGAGAGGGGGTACCTGATAAACCAAGGTGTATTGTACCGGTACGTGGACAACACCGATACTGAGGAGCCTCAGCTGGTAGTACCTGAGAGTTTGCGGGGCAAAGTTATGTTTGAGTGTCATGACTCGCCAACCGCCGCTCATGGAGGTATTCAACGGACTTTGCATCGTATATCCCAGCAGTTCTATTTCCCTGGTATGAGACGCTATATCACCGATTACCTGAAGACCTGCACTGAGTGTCAGCGGTATAAGTCTTCCAACTTGAAACCGCCCGGCTTACTCCAGACTCCGGTACCGGCTCAACGATTCGAGGTCATCGCCGTCGATCTCTTTGGACCGTTACCCAAAGGACCTCAGGGTGAAAGGTGGATTTTGATAGTGGAGGACACTGCTAGTAAGTGGGTCGAACTGTTTGCTCTAACCGAGGCCACAGCCGAAAACTGTGCGAAAACTCTTGTTGGTGAAATCTTTATGAGGTATGGACTTCCTAGGCGGATGATCTCCGATAACGGTGTCCAGTTTGTGGCTGATGTTATGCAGAAGGCTCTGTTTGTCCTAGGCGTAAAACAGAACCTGGTGCCTTTGTATCACCCAGAAGCGAATCCTGTGGAACGGAAGAATCGGGACCTCAAATCTCACCTCGCCATTCTCGTGGAGGGTAACCATAAGCAATGGTCTGAGATATTGCCTTTCGTCCGATTTGCTCTTAATAGCTCAGTCACCGTTTCTACGGGTACCACTCCGGCTTTCTTGACATTTGGACGTGAGCTCCGGTCTCCTTTGTCGGTTCAGGCTGATCTACGAGCGGTCACCGAGTCTGAAAACTTTGTCCCTCAGATTACGCCTTACCTCTTGAAGCTTGCTGACTCTCTCTCGGAAGCTAAGGAGAACATTGAACATCAACAGGATCTTCGTAAGCTCCAAGCCGATTCCGATCGCCGTGGTTCGGATCCGTTACAAGAAGGTGATCTCGTACTCATGAAGACACATGTCCTGAGTAATGCTGCTAAGGGTGTTACTTCTAAATTCGTCCCGAAGCAGGATGGTCCGTATGTGATCTCCAAACAGGTCAGTCCCACTACCTACCTTCTAACTTCGCAGAAGACTGGTGAAGGCGTTGGTAGGTATCATGTGTCGGATCTGTGTAAATACCATGACAGGGGTGGTGAAGAATGTCCGGAGCCGGTTGCTCCTAAGCGTCGTAGGGGTCGTCCGCGTAAGGATCGCAGCTAGGCGCTAACTAATAGTTTGACCATTCGTGATGTTCCCTCTTGGTCAAAAGGGGGAGTATGTAGCGCGCCGATACTTACCTATGTCACCCGATGTCTCTCTATCCCCTCTCGTACGGTGCCCCACCTGCGCCACGGGATCGCGCCACTCGTCCGAACCTTTGACTGCCGATACAAGCAGTATGCTAGCCGACTAGCTCTGAGCTATACATATGTGTATTATTGTTTGATCCCGCGCTCGCGCTGCGTTCGCGAGACGCCGTTTATGTACTTACGTGTCAAATATTGCCTATACTGTTACTATTTAAGTGAATAAACTGTGCATTCGGATTTTTTGTAACGTTTCATTTATCATGCGTGACCAGTGAAAGTTATAAAGATTGTTATAATTGCAATTAAAATAGTTCTTATGAATTGTTATTCACATAGTTCTAATAATTGTAATTTTATTCAAATAATTGTTGTAAATTTACTATGATTTTGCATGCCCGTAATGAGGGTGAAATATGTCCTGTGCTATAAGTTACTTTAACATCTTGTGTACCAACCATATTTCTTGCAAATAAATGATTTATGATATGATTTATGTTGACTTTAAAATTGGAGTTTTCCATAAAACGAACCTGTTTTTGAAAAAGAATTTAAATTTGTGGCACTGGCAACATGTAAAAACTCATACCGCTTCCGTTAAATGGCTATATCACTTTAGTACTTTTTAAAGTGACTGTCACACCACGCGACTTAACGACATCTTAAAGTTAAGCAGCGTTTGAGTGTTTTGCCGTTAAAGACGTAAAATATTCTGGGTATCCGGGTATTGGGTATCCGGCGCCCAGCAGCAACATTAAAAGTGCAAAATGTCTAGTTCTGCCATCGTGACGTTTAAGGAAACTCATCCTTACAACTGGAAAGGTTCTAAACAATCAAGACTACATCATGGCGGAGTGGGTTAGCATTGCGTTGCGACACAGAATTTGCCTGTCCTACAAATAATTGGCCCGGGTTTTGTTTCAATTTGTGTATGTAAACTGCATCAAGGATAAAGGAGTAACGTTTTCTTTTTCAAAATAAAAAAAGACATAATGATTTCTTATATTTACGCGAACACTGTACATTGTTTACTGACTACTTTTAGGGATTTTATCGCGTTTTATTTATTTTATTTTTAATACCAGACGTTTCGGGTGCTTTCCAGCACCCATGGTCACGAGGGACTGAGGTGACTGACGTCCCGATGTCAAAGTTAACCCGGAGTTACCTTCAGCTTTTTTTAATTATTGTCTTTGGTCCGATCTACGCAGAATGAACTAACTGTGTTTTTAAAGTCTTGCAGTGGTATGCTTGGGTTTAGTTTCAATTTTATTAATTATAGCCTTGTTGTCTCTCCTCGACGATGGAAATAATACTATATGTTAGTATCGCTTCTTATCTCGGTGGCGTTACATAAGTTAAAAGTAACTTTAAAATTTCTGAACACATCCTCTAGTTGCACCTCATTTGCGCCTCAATCTGTCAATTCGGTTTTTATGTCGGACGGCGTTACTACGTATTAATACATTCAGCAGCGAATTAAGTTTTTTAGTTGGGGTATTTTCCTTTAATTCCTTATTAAAATGAAAAGAAAACGTGACAAAGACAGAAGTGACGACAAGATAAAAAAGAAAATAAGAAAACTTATGAAAAAAGTTAAAAAACTTTCAAAACAGCAGGGCCGTAAGTGCTTATTATTGCATATATAAAACTGTGTTAACCCGTAGCATTATCAAATAATACCTAGACATACAATCATTATTATTAACGTGGTTTCCTACCCAAAATCAGCCGAGACGAAATACTAACTTGTCACTACCTGTTCTCCGTTAAGACGCATAACGCATTACAACGCCATTTTGTTTTATTGTTTATTGTGTTTTCACCTCTCCGAGCAGGAAGTCCGTTTAATACATTGAACAATATTATACCTCATCTCATATAAAATAGAATTGTTGAAAGTAATATAATAGTAAATAGGAACCTATCTATAGAATATATATTTGAGTTGGTCTATTAAACAGGTTGCATTATAAGAAGTAACCAAATTAATTTTTTTTTAAGTGTGTAATTCATTGGTAGCTATTGCTGTAGAGCATAGGACCATATATAATCTTATTGGACCAAGCTATTGTCGTTGCTACGGCTGTAGAGCCTAGATCTACAAAAACAAAAAGATTTTACATTATGCCATTGGTTACTACGGTTGCAGAGCCTAGAACCCATGGTCACCCTAAAGTCAATATCAGGTTGCTACGGCTGCAGAGCCTAGAACCATAAAACATACATAAAGTCTAATATTAGACATGGCCCCTAAATTTTCATAAAGAATGTATAAACATTAAGGTAATTTGTGTTCTGTTTCTTAACAGTGACATCTGAATCCGATTCAGAGGTATCTTGGCCAGAAGAAATGGAAAATGATAATCTTAATAGAAAAAGAAAAACCTGAGGAATCTGAATCACCTCAATCGGAATTGCAGATTCTGGGAAATCTAAATAGCCAGGCCTCTACTAGCGAATCAGGAAATCAGCCTGATAAAGTTCCAGAGGTACAGGATTTGGATGCTGAGGCATTAGCAGTTCTGGGTGAAATAAACATAGAACAGGAAAAAGGTCCACCTCTTCACCCTGAAATTGCAAACAGATGGACACCCATTCTGAGCAAAGGCCTAAAAAAGGAAGATAAGAGAGAGCTTATGCAAAAATATATGCCATTCGAAAATGTGCCAAGTTTAATAGCACCAACTTTGAACCCTGAATGTATCTCAGCAATTTCAGCATCTATGCTAAAAAGGGATACAATTATTAAAGAAAAACAAAAACAAATTGCTGCAGTATTGACTGCTATTGGCTCTGGTTTAGAGTCCATATTAAAGAACGGAGACAAAATAGAAATAATCCGTAATATAAATGATTCATCCAAACTATTATGTGATTATTTTCAATCTGAGACCAACAATAGAAAAATTTTAATTACTAATGCAGTAAATCACAACCTTAAAGAGACTCTAAAGGGTGACTCAGATATGTTCTTATTCGGAACAAACTTAGCAGAAAGAATAAAGAATGCAAAAATTATACAGAGATCTGGAAAAGATCTGAAAGAAAAACAGGAGCGACTTAAGGGGCCAACAAAGACTTTAAACTGGCGGGGCCCTCCTCAGTTGAGCACCAGGCTGGGGGGGGAAGAGAGTAACCAAGCCCAAAAACAAGCAGCAGCAACAACAACAGAAACCACTGCCTCCTTGACGATATTAGAGGTTCCTACACCACAGGTAGGAAGACTGCAATATAAATATATATATAAATAATTGGCAAAGATTGACTAATGAACCAGTCATACTCAATTGGGTTAGGGGATATTTAATTCCATTTGAACACATACCTATACAAAATAATTTTTCCTTAAATAGTAATTTTTCATTAACTGAGTTAAGTCAATTAAAAATAGAAATTAATAAGTTGTTGTCTATACAGGCTATAGAGACTTGTGACCCAGTGCATGACCAATTCTGTTCACCAATATTTTTAGTTAGAAAACCAAACGGGGACTTTAGATTTATTTTAAATCTAAAGGAACTCAATAAATTTGTTAAAATGGATCATTTCAAATTAGAGGACTATCGTACAGTATTAAAATTATTTAACAAAGATGATTATTTGGCAACAATTGATATTAAGGATGCATATTACATGATAAGTATTAAGTTAGATCATAGGAAATACCTAAGGTTTTATTTTAACAACAAACTCTATCAGTTTAATGTACTCCCTTTCGGCCTTTGTACAGCACCTTATGTTTTTACAAAGATTTTAAAACCAATCAATGCCAGGTTAAGAGAAGATGGGTTACGCCTGGTTCAATATTTAGATGACTATATACTTATTTGTAGTAATTACAATGAATGTGTTGAAAAGATACAGTTAACTCTAAAATTATTTACTAATTTAGGATTTATAGTCAATATTAATAAATGTAGTCTCACCCCCTCACACCAGTGCAAATTCTTAGGACTAGTTTTCAATACAGAAAACATGTCTATTTCTATAACAAGAGAAAAAAGAGAAAATTGCCTTCGCTTGATCAAAAAATTAAGTAGGAAACCATTATTTACTATAAGACTTTTAGCTCAGGTCTTAGGAACACTAGTATCTGTTTGTCCAGCAATTAAATATGGTATGTTATATACAAAACTGCTTGAGCGACATAAATACTTATCACTTTTAAAATATAATAATAACTATGAGGCACAAATTTCACTACCTAACCATTGCAAACAGGATTTGAAATGGTGGGCTGAAAAAAGTTAAATATTCTACAAGCCCAATAAGAAAGAGTGATTTTGTTTTAGAAATACACACTGATGCTTCCAACACGGGTTGGGGTGCCTCATGTGCTGGACAGACAGCTAGTGGGCCCTGGACAGAACAAGAATCAAAATTACATATCAATACTTTAGAATTAAAAGCTGCTTTCTTCGGGCTAAAGAGTTTCACAAAGAATCTAAAAAATATTGAAATATTGTTACGAATAGATAATACTACTGCAATAGCTTATATAAACAGGCTAGGTGGTATACAATACCCCCACTTGTATGATATTGCTAGGCAAATTTGGCAATGGTGTGAAGATGCTGGATTTTTGCATCATATATTAACACTAAAGATAATGTCACTGCTGATTTTCAATCAAGGAAGAATATTGGCCACACTGAGTGGGAGCTAGGGCAGATGTATTATAGGAAAATAGTGCAAACCTTCGGTACACCTGAAATAGATTTGTTTGCCTCTCGAACAAATGCTAAGTGCAAAAAGTATGTGTCGTGGCAACCAGACCCTAATGCAATCAATGTAGATTGTTTTACATTATGTTGGTCCCAACTTTTCTTCTACGCTTTTCCACCATTTTCACTAGTATTAAAAACTTTAGAAAAAATAATTTTAGACAAGGCGGAAGGCATAGTTGTTGTACCTTACTGGTCAACGCAGCCCTGGTTCCCACTGTTTAAAAAATTGTTGGTAAATGATTTTATTGTTTTCCAACCCAATAAAAAATTACTTACCCTGTGTAATTACAGATCACCGCACTCTCTTCACAAGAACCTATCTTTGATGGCAGGTCTGCTCTCCGCCAGAAATTTTTAAGCGCAGGCATTGGTGAGGAAGCCACCAACATTATGTTGAATTCAGTATCAGAAAATACACTTAGGCAGTACTTACCTTACCTCAGGGACTGGCTTATATACTGTTCATCTAACAATATTAGTATAAATACTGCTAATATTTCACAAATTATAACTTATCTCACAGTAAAGTTTGATGAAAGTATGTCTTATGGAAGCCTTAACTCCATAAGATCAGCCTTGTCGTTATTGATAGGTTCTCATATTGGAATAAATGATCAAATAAAAAGATTATTTAAAGTGTTTTCTATAGGTTGAGACAAAATAATCCCAAATATCAATTCACTTGGAATGTATCAGAAGTGTTCAATTACCTTGAGCTTCATCAGATGGATACGAAGGATGTAAAATTCCAAACAAAGAAAACAGCAATGCTGTTTGCTCTAGCAACAGGACAAAGAGCACAAACCTTAGCATCAGTGGAAATTGACAATATAAAAATAGAGAATGACAAAATTTGTATTACAATCTCCAAATTCTTAAAGACATCAGGCAGCCCTACAGACAGCAGCCATTGCTTTTATTACCTTTTTTTGATTTAAAACCTAATGTTTGTCCTGCTAGAGCAGTGATTAATTATTTGTTAACTGAACAAATAAGAGGCAACATAAAAAATTTATTTATTTCATTTAAGAAACCCTATAGAGGGGTATCAGTAAGTACAATCAGCAGATGGATAAAAGATATTTTAAAAGAAAGTGGTATAGATGTGAACATTGTTTTCTGCTCATAGCACAAGGCATGCTTCTACTTCAGCAGCATTCCATACGGGTGTATCAATAGATATTATAAGAAAATCAGCTGGTTGGACTGAAAATTCAATTGTTTTGCTAGATTCTATAATCGTCCTATTTTGAACAGTAAGGACACAATTTATGCTAATGCTGTTTTTAAAAATATTAATATTGATGACTAATTGTAATTATAATATCTATTAATAAGATAACTTCTTAACCTTTATTGTTACAATTTAATTATAATTAAAGTCTGATTCTGTTCTGAGACTTTGAACATCTAACATGTAGTATTATTTCCATCGTCGAGGAGAGACAACAAGGCTATAATTGAACAATCGAACGAGCTTACCTGTAAGCGAAGTTCGATTGTAATTATACCTTGTTGTCTCTCCGAAGACGATGGAACCCACCCATTCCCTATGAGACCAGGCTCAGTCCCAAATAGAATCAGACTTATGCTTTAAACTAAAATGAGTTGACAGATTGAGGCGCGAATGAGGTGCAACTAGAGGATGTGTTCAGAAATTTTAAAGTTACTTTTAACTTATGTAACGCCACCGAGATAAGAAGCGATACTAACATATAGTATTATTTCCATCGTCTTCGGAGAGACAACAAGGTATAATCTCAATCGAACTTCGCTTACAGGTAAGCTCGTTTGATTGTTCAATTATAGGATTCCAAGCAGGTGGTAGTACCCAGCCTCCTTCTCTATTGAAATTAAGATGTTTTTTAATTTCAATGGCCTCACGTATCGTCCTTGGTAGGAATCGATGTTCTTTCGCGAGGATTTGTGGTCTATCAAATCTGATGTAATGGTTGGGGCCATCTAGGATATGATCGCAAACTGCAGACTTCCCGGAACGTTGATGCTTTACGTCAGCTATGTGTTCTTTTACGCGGGTTCTAATTGATCTCTTTGTTTGCCCTATATATGAGAGACCACAGTCACAATCAAGCTTGTACACTCCTGCATCTTGTAGAGGAATGTGACACTTGACGGATGGTAAGAACTGACTAATCTTCGGCGGCTTGTAGAATGTTCTAATAGAAGCTCGCTTAAAGATGTAGCCAATCTTGTCTGTGACACCTCTGACATATGGTAGTACAGCAATGTAGTACAGTATTGAAACCATGGTCAGTTTTGATGTTCAGTCTCTATTTACATGCCTACCTGTTGAAGACTGCATCTCAATTATGACTAGGAAACTAGATAAAAATAACATGCCACCAAAATATGCAGTACCACTAAGACATTTCCTTACATCTGGCTATCTAATGTGGAAGGAAGGGTTTTACAAGCAAGTAGATGGTGTTGCGATGGGCTCACCTGTATCTCCCATTGTCGCTGATATGTTCATGGAAGACTTTGAGGAGAAAGCCCTCTTTACTGCATCTGTCACCTCAAGGTTCTACAAGCGGTACGTAGACGATACTTTCACAATTTTACCATCAGACAAAGTAACTGCATTTTTAGAACATCTTAATTCCATAAACTCTAAAATTCAATTTACTATGGAGTTAGAGGCAAATATTTCCTTAGCTTTCCTAGATGTGTTAGTCATCCGAAATCCTAATAACACCATTGGTCATACTGTGTATAGAAAAAAGACCCATACAAACCGATACTTAAATGGTGAATCTCACCACCATCCTCCACAGTTAGCTACCGTGGACAAATCTTTGTTACAGAGAGCACGAGGGATCTGTGACAGCAAACACCTGTACGCCGAGCTTCAGCATGTCAAGCAGGTTCTGCACGACAACAAGCTTCGGGTCCTGCGCCTCCGTCAAAGTGACCGAGTGAAG
This sequence comes from Parnassius apollo, assembly GCA_907164705.1. Taxonomy (NCBI): domain Eukaryota; kingdom Metazoa; phylum Arthropoda; class Insecta; order Lepidoptera; family Papilionidae; genus Parnassius; species Parnassius apollo. The sequence goes on along the minus strand of CAJQZP010001449.1, from coordinate 4,967,010 downwards.
CTGGCCACAGTCGAGCGTGTGCCTGCCGTACTACCATATGTCAGAGGTGTCACAGACAAGAATGGCTACATCTTGAAGCGAGCTTCTATTAGAACATTCTACAAGCCGCCGAAGAAGATTAGTCAGTTCTTACCATCCGTCAAGTGTCACATTCCTCTACAAGATGCAGGAGTGTACAAGCTTGATTGTGACTGTGGTCTCTCATTTATAGGGCAAACAAAGAGATCAATTAGAACCCGCGCAAAAGAACACATAGCTGACGTAAAGCATCAATGTTCCGGGAAGTCTGCAGTTTGCGATCATATCCTAGATGGCCCCAACCATTACATCAGATTTGTAGACCACAAATCCTCGCGAAAGAACATCGATTCCTACCAACGATGATACGTGAGGCTATTGAAATTAAAAAAACATCTTAATTTCAATAGAGAAGGAGGCTGGGTACTACCACCTCCTTGGGATCCTATAATTAATAAAATTAAAACTAAACCCAAGCATACCACTGCAAGACTTTAAAACACAGTTAGTTCATTCTGCGTAGATCGGACCAAAGGCAATTAAAAAAGCTGAAGGTACTCCGGGTTAACTTTGACATCGGGACGTCAGTCACCTCAGTCCCCCGTGACCATGGGTGCTGGAAAGCACCCGAAACGTCGGGTATTAAAAATAAAATAAATAAAACGCGATAAAATCCGTAAAAGTAGTTTTAATCAATAAAGAAAGACATTCCAGCAGTAAACTTAAGGAGCTGATAAATAATAAAAGAAACAAGAACACAATACTTCGAGCACGGTACCAAACAATTTTTAAAGAATCATAAGTCCAAGACCGAATGTTACATTGACGTGGATAGGGGAAAAATGTTGTAGGTCTTCTAAGGTTCTTTGGCGAGATTATATTATAGTAAACGCTTTTATAGAACGAGTTATGAGTCTGTAGTTTCAACTCCCGGGTACCGCGCATCTGTAAGATCGTCTTTATGTCGCTTTACATGAAAGATACAGAAATTGTATACTGTTTAGTTTGCGCATGTACCTAATGCGTACATGTGTAGCGTCCATGAAACACGGGGTGATTGAGGAATTTGACTATCTGATTTGAGGAAGAGAACTATATGAGAACTTTTTCAAATTTTTTGAGTTTGGGGTGTAGCATCCATGAAACACGGGGTGATTGAGGAATTTGACTATCTGATAACTTAGAGGACCGTTTAGAACTCTTATGAGAGCTTTTCTTGAATATTTGATTACGGTTTTAGTTTGCGCATGTACCTACTGCGTACATGTGTAGCATCCATGAAACACGGGTTGATTGAGGTATTTGATTATCTGATTACTTAGAGGACCAGTTAGAACTCTTATGAGAACTTTTCTTCAATATTTCACTACTACTATTCTAGTTTGCGCATGTACCTACTGCGTACGATTACATGTGTAGCATCCATGAAACACGGGGTGATTGAGGGATTTGACTATCTGATAACTTAGAGGACCGGTTAGAACTCTTATGAGAAGTTTTCTTCAATATTTCATTACGGTTTTAGTTTACGCATGTACCTACTGCGTACATGTGTAGCATCCAAGAATCACGGGGTGATTGAGAATTTGATTATCTGATAACTTAGAGGATTAGAAGTCCTAAGAGAACTTTTCTTCAATATTTCATTACGGTTCTGTCGATGTTAGTTTTAGTTAAATGCGAAGACCTTATATTATGGTTGCAGCATCAATGGGTCAGCTCGACCGGAGTAGGAGCACACTCTTACGGAATACCGGCGTAAGCGTTTAGTATAGGGAGTGTAAATAATCAAGAGACCCTTTGTTTTTGATAACGAGGCATTTCTATCTTAGTCCTCAAGGGTGACAACGCAGCTATATTTTGATCCCTAATCGAGGACGGATATAGATAACTACGCTCTGCAGTATCCACTTACTATCAGGTGGACTGTTTACTCACTTGGCATCATTATTCTATAAACAAAAAACAACTGCCCGAAATCTGGATCTCTGGATCCTGGTACCCTGGTTAGACATTTTTCGAATAAAAATCTTTTCTCTGAGTTATATTTTTCAGTAAATTACCATATGAAAATCAGTTCGTATTGTTAAAATTAGGTGGGAAATATGAACGAAAATGATTACAGACTTTTAAATCTTCGCCAGATGGAAATAGACTATATAAAGAATGCGCTTAATGTTCGCTGACCTAAAAATAAATAGCCATAAGATGCTCTATACAAAGAAAAAGTTGTGAAACGATGGACATACACTGCTTTGTCAAATCACCGGCGAAAGTGGGCTCAGACCTCGTACGGTCATTTCTCTCACGGTCGCACTCTATTTATTAAATCTTTCATTAGTATCTGAACTAACTTTAGAATTCAAGGAAATTGCATAGCTTTGTTATTTTATTAATTACTTTTAATGTGTACATTAATATATGAGGGAACATTACGTATTTACCGTTTTTGCTATATGTAAAAGTTTTACTTATGGAAAAAAGTTGAAATTTATCAGAGTTTTTTTTATTTCTTAATCAAAACAAGTACTTTTTGGAGTAAGTTATGCCATCATAGAAACTGGCATAGAGTTTTATGAAGGAGATGAGTGACTTTTGACACCAGCCTATAGAAATAATATTTTGGAATTTTGAAAACAAACACTTCTACATATAGAACTTGTATAAGTGAAATATATTTGAAAGTATAGCAATGACACCTTAGTTTAAATAACCTGCTCATCTTATATCTTTAATTTAGGTACTCAAAATGTAATTTAATAACTCAACATTGAAAATCAACCAAGTTTGAAGACACTACTTAGAGTAGCAAATTCAAATTATACTATGAAATCTGGATCTCTGGATCCTGGTACCCTGGTTAGACATTTTTCGAATAAAAATCTTTTCTCTGAGTTATATTTTTCAGTAAATTACCATATGACTTTTGACACCAGCCTATAGAAATAATATTTCGGATTTTTCAAAACAAACACTTCTACATATAGAACTTGTATAAGTAAAATATATTTGAAAGTATAGCAATGACACCTTAGTTTAAATAACCTGCTCATCTTATATCTTTAATTTAGGTACTCAAAATGTAATTTAATAACTCAACATTGAAAATCAACCAAGTTTGAAGACACTACTTAGAGTAGCAAATTCAAATTATACTATGTTATTAAATAATGGTGTCAAGTACTCAATTAGTATGAAGAATCCGTTAATACGTACGTATGTTAGGCTTGTCTAGACGGATGAAGACATTTTACGTCTCATAAATTTCTCAATCTTTAAAATTCATCCAAAATATCGAACCACAATTATTAAGAAAGAAATCAATCATCAAGCGAACACTGTGCTAATATTTACAGCATTTTCTCTAAAGTTCGTCTTACAAAGCTGTCGGTGGTTGATAATATGACGTCACCAGGAAGCGAGCAAATCCCCACCCACAACTTAGATCCATGTTACACCAATTAGCGATATCTAGAAGCCGTTACGCGAACGCGGAACCGTGACGCTGTTTTATAGCACGAACATCGTATCTGGACGTAAAAGCAAAAGGTTGGAGATCAGTCGGTCGATAGCACTTTCATTTTCGAATGTACGCGATCCAGAGCGATAAATCCATTCATACCGCGGAAGTGTCAAGTTGCGCGCGCGGGAAATATTTATTAAGTAATCTTATTGTTAACAGTGCAGACAAATATTAATATATTCGTAATTTAGTCCATTTAAAAAATACCTGAATCTGCATTGGAGTTGCTTACATATTGTATGTAAGCAAAATGAATGCGTACATTTTGAAATATTCCATAAAAAGTATTTTAATTTTTAACCTTTTTAAAAATAAGAATGTTAAATATACTGTACTGTTTTAAATGTATGCTTTTTATATAGCATAAGGATGACAAACGAGCACACAGTCCACCTGATTGTAAGTGGACACAGTGATTCATATACAACTACGTCGGTCTTAAGGACGCGTTTACAAAATGGATAGGTATAGAATCGCACTACTACATTGACAAAAGTCACACACAGTTGGCTGTGGGAATCGTAGTCAAATGAAATTATTTTGATAATTTGAAAGATTGAATTTGTTTTTCATTTCTTATACCTACCTCAGAAATATACTTCGATACGAAATATGAATACCTGCTCCAAAGACTGCTTGGCACTGGAAGCCCTCTACTGGTAGTGAGATGTTAGCTCTGGACTTTGAACTGGTTTTGTCAGTTATAATAAGACCTTACCTACCTGCGGACTTGATGGAGTGACCTGAAGGTGTAATTTGGTGATTACAACAATAGGAACTCCTAGACTAGTGGAACTAGGTGTGCCGAGTTTGGGTTCGTTTTGTTGGTTATGATGAGACCTTACCACCGGACTTGATGGAGTGACCTGAAGGTGTAATTCGGTGATTACAAGTGGAACTCCTAGACTAGTAGAACTAGGTGTGCCGAGTTTGGATTCGTTTTGTTAGTTATGATGAGACCTTACCACCAGACTTGATGGAGTGACCTGAAGGGGTAATTCAGTAACTACTGCTGGAATTTCTGAACGAGTAGAACTAGATGTGCCGAATTTGGGCTCCGTTTTGTTAGTTATGACGAGTCCATACCTCCGGACTTGATGGAGTGACCTGAAGGTGTAAATCGGTGATTGCAACTGGAACTCCTAGACTGGTGGAACTAGGTGTGCCGAGTTTGGGTTCGTTTTGTAGGTTATGATGAGACCTTACCACCGGACATGATGGAGTGACCTGAAGGTATAGTTCGGTGATTACAAGTGGAACTTCTAGACTTGTAGGACTAGGTGTGCCGAGTTTGGGTTCGTTTTGTTAGTTATGATGAGACCTTACCACCAGACTTGATGGAGATAGTTCTACAAGTCTAGGAGTTCCACTTGTAATCACTGAACTACACCTTCAGGTCACTCCATCAAGTCCGGAGGTATGGACTCGTCATAACTAACAAAACGAAGCCCAAATTCGGCACACCTAGTTCTACTCGTTCAGAAATTCCAGCAGTAGTTACTGAATTACCCCTTCAGGTCACTCTATCAAGTCCGGTGGTAAGGTCTCATCGTAACTAACAAAACGAACCCAAACTCGGCACACCTAGTTCTACCAGTCTAGGAGTTCCAGTTGCAATCACCGATTTAGACCTTCAGGTCACTCCATCAAGTCCAGAGGTATAGACTCGTCATAACTAACAAAACGGAGCCCAAATTCGTCACCCCTAGTTTTACTCTGCAAGAAGTTCAAATAGCGGTCACGAAAGTACACCTTCAGGTCATGCCATCAAGTCCAGAGGTAAGGTCTCATCATAACCAACAAAACGAGCCCAAACTCGGCACACCTAGTTCCGCTCGTCCACGAGTTGCAGTAGTAGGTAAGTTTATATATCCTACTTATTTTTAGCTAAATAAAAACTGTGAGTATAAAAATAATAATTTTATCACTTGTCAAGTACTTATGTTTCCAATTTGTTTTTTTCTAATATTTTGTGTATGTACAGCGATCTTTTCAGAATGAGCCGCTGCAAACAGGCGATACAGTGTCCACTCACGACGGCGGCCGAGCGCGGACTGTGGTTTCATCGAAATCTTTGTACAATAAATCAAAGCAGGCACCAACAATAAAATAGCCTTTATTGCAATACATTATGATTCATCCATATTACCAAAATATGTGAAAAAATGTGCATCAGTTTTTATTTTTTTTACGACTATTTGTGACATTTTGTTAAAAAATAAACCCAGGGTTTTTTTAATTGAATATGTCTGTCATCTTATAGTATTTTTTAAATTTTTAAATATGTTGATAATAGACCAAAACATCTACCGAAACACAAGCCGGTATCGTTAATTTTGTAGAAAATGGCAACGAAAGTTCGTTTTTACAATATAAAAAACTACTATTTTCAACAAAAGAGTTACAGACATTTGCAGATGAAGAACCAATCTATACATGGTAGTTTTTACTTATATTTGATTTGGTTTAGTTTTGTCACAAAATCTACCGAAAAACACCCTAATTTTGGTTGATTTGCAAACGCGTCCTTAAACTAAGAATCAAAATGCAAATGCGTTGTCACCCCTGAAGATCGTTTCCAGTAAAAAAGGGTCTTCGGTTTTCTACACTTGTCATAAGAAACACAGCAGCATGTAGCTGCTATTTTCTGAGAGGACCACACTCAAAAATGTAGAATAATCTGGTTTTGGGAAAATTTTAATAGTCATTTAGCAATTTTTTAATTCGACTTTTAGGCGTATCAAAAAACAAGTAATGGGCATACGTAACTTGGAGCGTTCCTTACATACATTCGCACTTGTAATGCCGCTTCACATTACAAGTCTGTGAAAATTTGGTTCAACATTTTGAATTGAATTTCCATCATCAATAGGCCACCAGACACTCACCAGATGCAGGTACGGATAGCATTCAAAGAAAAAGTTCGCAAATTCGCCCTATATCGTCATCATCATCATTACAGCCTATCAACGTCCACTGTTCAATATAGGCCTCCCTTGTAAGGAGGATACTCGCCATAGTTGCATCGCTTGGCAAGCGGGTTCGCTACCGCAGTTTTTTAAAGTCCACGGTTGAACATAGGCCTTAGGATATTTACCACAGTTGTCACGCTTGGCAAGCGGGTAGGCATCCGCAGTTTTTTTATTTTTAATCGTTATTGAGAAGACGCTGCAGTCTACCTCTGGGTTTTTTCCCTCTGTCGCCTCTTACGGCACCCGCGGGATGATATGGGATAGTGAATATTCTTACACCGGCACTACACGGCACTCAGATGTAGTGCAGCGTATTGTTCCAATATAGGAAGGAAAAGTTGAGATATAAATATAAGTAGAGAAGTAGGTAGGCCAAGTGGTGGTTATTGAAAAATAGCACTTGACGTGAACTACTACACAACGCCAGTTCGTTGTTTTCATTGTTTACCTTTTACAATATCAAGTATTTAGCCACTAGAAAATACAAGTTGAAAGCAAAACGTGGAATTACTGGGTAAACAAAAGGGTTTTTTCAATTGTAGAACTAAATGAACTAGATTTCTAATAATAAATTGCGAGTTATAAGATATTACGTAAGAAAGGGTTTTACACACCACCCCCCACCCCCCACCCCCCACAGGATGAAGACATGTAGTTTTAAACCCCCCATAAATGGCCACCACGAGATGAGATTAAATAATGGCTAGGTAATATAAATATTATGACTAATAATATATCGAACAGAATAGGATTTAATAATTTTATTCAATACAAACTATAATTCATATGGAGTCATTTTTTACTTTAACCACTAGTTCGGGAGACCTGGGAAAAACAAGCATGAAACTCATCAGAACCAGAATAACATTACACATTTTAAAGTAAGCGGTAAATATAATTACAGCACTAATATTATAAGAAACAGCTTGGAAACCGTCATCGCATTCCCAAGGGTTAGTATTAACTTTATTATATACTTATAAAATTTTTAAAATAATTAGTTATAATTTTTTTGGGGAAAAAAAGTTCTCGAGTGGCAGCCTCGTACCGGCAGTCGAAGTGTAGGTCGTGGAGTGACGACCTAGTAAGACATGCGGGAAGTCGATGGATGCAGGTGGCTCAGGACCGTGCTTTGTGGTATTCCTTGGGGGAGGCCTATGTTCAGCAGTGGACTTGTGAAGGGCTGTAATGATAATGATGATGAAAATTGTTAAGGTCTTTGTTTAATAAAAAAATAACTCTGTAATTAAGAGACCTTGTATATTTCCTGAGGTTTTTATATGAGGTATTTGCACACCGCGTGCAGTTTGGTTCAACTAGCCAGATAAGATAGTTTTTTTCCCATGAGTGACCCACTTTTTTTGCGAATTTAAGAATTTTTAATAGGACATGACAAAGGGTCGTCGAAAAGGGCAGAACAACGTCTGCCTGGTAAGCTAGTATCACATACATTACTAGCGAGCGACTAGCGAGCCGCCCCGGCTTTGCCTGGGTAGTGGATAGGATCTATTAATGTAGCGTTATTTAGATTTAAGATAATCAAAGATATATTTCATCAATTTATTTTAGTAGTTTCTAAAAAGCTCAAGTTTCTTGGATAATATATAGTCCAGTCATTCTGAAGATTAACCCGGATATGCAGATATACAGAATTAAAAAAAGTTTACTTCTGTCTTGATAGCATGCAAATAACCCCTAAGCTAAATAGAAGCCATTTATTTTAATATTACAGACAGATACTTTAATTTCATTTATATTATATGTATAAGCAGTTTGAGTTTAAAAAATTTATGAGTTCAAAGCTACGTACGGAGAAGTGAAAAGACAGAGAGCTTCTCAACAATAAACTATTTTAAAGTTTAAAGCTAAGTAAAGCGCATACAGAGCGCAGTAAACGAATCGGCAAATTTAAGCTTCTTAGTACATCAACATGGCCTAGACTTTTACTTGCGCTGCCTAGAGAACAAAGGAGAGTTGAACCCACAAAAGCTTTACAAATTGCAGAAAGCTTCGCAAGGGATATGACAAAGAATTTTCATTTAGTTTGTTATATACCGACAGTGCACAAATATGTACCCGACTTGATCTTGATATTTCATTATCATCATCGACAGACTGTGAAAGTCCACAGCTGGACATAGACCTATTCTGGTTTTGGGAGGATTTGCTTCGTTTGCGTGTAAATAAGTTTGAGAAAAGTTTATTTTGCGAAAAGAAGTGCCTTAGCCGCGACGAGTCTTCGCTTAATTTTACATTCGCTGTCAAATTTCATAACCTTCATTTTAGTTAACATATTTTTTATTGAAATTCTTTATTAAAACAGATTACTGACCTCTATATGTATATATAGAGGTCAGTGAAACTGACTCTTGTTTAAAACTGAACTAGTTTTTGTAATAAGACGGTACGTTTATTACTTTTCGATATGTACGTTTATTACTCAACCGGTTGCGTTTCTACAAGAATCAGTCAGCAAATAGCTTTAAGGCCAAAAAAAAAACATTAAAAAGCTAGCACAACGGAAGCAAGCAGCAGAACGGTGTAAAGCAAAAAAGCGCAACGGACCCACAATGCGTATGTATCGATCCGACCCAGTTTACAGTTGGACGGGATAGTACGGCAGCCAGGGACAATGCATTTAAGTCCCCGTCCCAAATCAACTCGAATCGTAACATCGGGCCTATAAGACTGCATTACTTCAAACTGAGTAATACATTTCTGAAAATTACTCTGTTGGCGATTTCACAAAGATAAGATAATAAAAGAAGAATAGGATTTGCATTGATTGTAAATATGTTGATTTATACACAGATAATTTTTTTATGATCTGTGGAATTATATAGAGTCTTTTATGACAATCGAAGTAAGTGTATAGAAGATTAGTGATAGAATTCATTATTTTTAGTTTTCAATTGTGTGTAGTGGTTACCGGTTTTTGTTTTCGTATGGTGAGTGTAGGTAACCGGAAGCCATTTTGGACTGGACTGGAAAAGAGACATTCCATTTCAGTCCTTTAGGATTGATGTAGATGTTCATGGACCACCAGCATCCACTTACCGTCAGTCTGTGTAAGTGGATGTTGGTGGTATCGCTTGTCACCCATATTCTATAAAAAATACTTAGCATTTAACTCCAATGATATTATAAGTAAAAAGGTGTAGATAGGTTACCTACGCAATATTCGTACACATAAATAACTAAATATTGCAATAGCACACTACATTACGATTAGACGTCAAAGTAGGATGGCATGATTAAACTTTCGCAAGCGTAAAAGATACAAATGTAATTTGTGACAGTGCGTGGTCTTGTGTAGTAGGAACGATGTAGAATAATTAATCAGATATGACATTATACCGTACACCATGATTTATGCCTAAAACGCGATTCACTCATGAGTGCACGTAGTAAAAGTTATAAAGTAGTAAAAATGCATTAAAAGTAGGAAAATAGAAAAACATAATTGATTTTGTTAAAAAATGTATTATCAAATAAAGTGCTGTAACAATTACATACGAACGTATATACCACTTCGTTACGCTACAAATCAAACAAATTGAACTTAAAATTGATAATAACATAATTAATTTACCCTTCCCCAAAACAAGAATTATATGTACACAATTTGAGTCGACGATACTCAGAAGAGACCTATCTGTTTTTTATATTCTTTGATCAGAAACAATATCACTTCTCTTTCAAACTCACTCATTGGGGTATTTTTATCCCTCTCTATTTTTTCTGACAATATATTTTAAAATACGTAATTTTTGAATTCGTAAACAATACGAAAATAAATTAAGGAAATAGTAAACGAATGAAATATGATTCCTTTTGACTTTTGGAAACCTTTCTTGTGTAGTTTGTGCAGAATATCATCACATGTGACGGCATTTTCGGTGCAAAAACGAGACACGAACTACTATCAACGCCCTTGTCAATGACGCGACAATAGCGCGACGACTGAGCTCAGTAGACATGTGTTAATCATGCATGATACGTTGTTTGAGCTGGTACACTTAGAAGTATTGACGGTTCATTCATTTGTTTTTGAATGTACCAGTACAAACAATCACAAACAATTGACGGTACCTTTTAACCCGCGATTTGTTTGAATTGTGAATGAGCTGCAAACCGACCGAAATATGATTCCCTTTGACTTTTGGAAACCTTTCTTGTGTAGTTTGTGCAGAATATCATCACATGTGACGGCATTTTCGGTGCAAAAACGAGACACGAACTACTATCAACGCCCTTGTCAATGACGCGACAATAGCGCGACGACGGAGCTCAGTAGACATGTGTCAATCATGCATGATTCGTTCGTTTGAGCTGGTACACTTAGAAGTATTGACGGTTCATTCATTTGTTTTTGAATGTACCAGTACAAACAATCACAAACAATTGACGGTACCTTTTAACCCGCGATTTGTTTGAATTGTGAATGAGCTGCAAACCGACCGAATCCCGAATGATCTGAATAAACAGGCGAATTGAATTGACAATGCAGACTGCAGAGCATAGAGTAGAGTAATATATACACAGAACACCATTACTCCTAGCGGAGAATATATACGGAAACTGCACAGTATCAGCAGTATTTATTATTAAGGGTTTTTAATTACAATATTGTTACCTAAATTAAAAATAATTTTACATTTTATTATATTTATTTGAATCTATGAGTTACAAATATCATTTCGTAGAGTTTACTAAAAATAACACTTCAAAAGATTTCATGATAAATGATTTATTTAATGATAATTTTCAACCATCTTATATAAATATAAGTTAGGTAAAAGTTTAATTTCGTAGCAAATAAATGTTATAATCCCTATTTTTAGACATGTAAAGTAAGATGAAACTGTGTATTGTTAGGAATGAAATTTAAGAATAAACAAATTTATTAAATATTTAAAATATATGATAACTTGAAGTTTTTGTGATTATGCCACCTAGCGTCGGTAGTTCTTACCACCTTGAAAATTAATAAGTTTTAGTTCGATAAAATGACTTTATTACCTAAAGCATGTAGTAGATGGCGCTATTACAAATCTCAAATATAAAATTTTCGGTTCGCAATGGATCTCACAGACTCACAGAGTACTGGAGCCTGAAATTAACCATTTGTATGATCGATCCGAATGTACCAGTACGCATGCCTAAATGTACTAGAATGATTCGGTCGCTAGAAATGAGTGATTTACACGTCTAGAGCTCGGGTTTGCTAATTAGCATAGTTTTTACGTGCCACTTGCGTTGCGCCTATAACCTATCTACCTCTTTTTCTTATAATGTCATTGTTTAACTCTGTCAGAAATTGATTAAGATTCCACTGTATTAGCTGAATGTTAGGCTTTTTAGCTCGAGATTGGCTTTGAGTGCCGGCCTAAGAAACCAAACGTTAACTTCTCTAACATTGTTATAAATTAGTTTGGCATAGTAAAAGCTGCATGTATAGTGTTGCAACAGTAAGTACCCCAGTGTTTTATATTTTGCACCGAAAAACTGGTTATAAATCTGATATATTCTAACGTATACTTAGCGGCGATGTAAGAATATCCACACATCGTCCCGTGGGTGTCGTAAGAGGTGACGGAAGCAAACGAACCAGAAACACGTGGTAGAGCCATGCTGCAATTATATTAGTAGTATAGTTGTAGCACGAATGGGTCGGCTCGACCGGGGAAGGACCACGCTCTCACAGAATACCAGCGTGAAATAGTAGCTTAATGCTGCTGTGTTTCGAATGGTGAGTGTAGAGAACCGGAGCCCTTTTTACTGAAAGAGGCATTCCATCTTAGTCCTCACGGGTGATAACGCATCTGCATTTTAATTTGTAATCGAGGATAGATGTAGATGTCTATGGGCCGCAGCAACCACTAACTATCAGGAGGACTGTGTGCTCAGCGCGGCACACAGCAAATTCTATGGGGCAATATATGGGGAGTCCTAGCTATATTCAGCAGTGGACTTTGACGGGGATACAAAATTTTTTAAATAAAAAACTGAGTTACGCTCATTTACGAGGGTCGGCACACCAATAACATACAATTGTAGAAGGGACCACGCTTTCACGGATTACTGGCATAAATTTATAGCATAACTCAGCCAAGCCAAGCCAAACCTACGAGTACTAGTTTATTTTTAGTGCTCATTTAGAATTTTATTTTAGTCCTCAGGGTGACAACGTGTATTGGAACACAAACGATGATTCTATGGGCTGCAGCGTTCGATTACCATGAGGTTGGACTGTATGCCAGTTTGCCATTCTTAAATTTAAATCCAAAAGCGCATATAGTTATTTTAAACCAACATTACATATATTTCGACTGGTACTAACGACTTAATCACCAGGTACAAAATTTTCGACGCATACAATTACAGTTGATGTCTATACGTAAATATTTTGATCGTTACGATGACGTCTGTAATGGTTCAGCGACCGATGTGAACCAAACATAAGGTTGCAAGTTCGATGACACCAAGTCTATAAAGTTGAACTCAACAAAATATGTTCGAAAATTTCAAGTGGAATGCAAAGGGCGAGTTTAAACATCTCTATACAGTAGCCATATAGTTGTTTCTTGTTAAATGTTTTGCAAGAGCTCCTGACAATTCAAAACTTTTTAAAATCACTCTCTGAGAAATTCTTCGTAGCCTCAGAGTCCCACCCAAATCACGTCATTCGTAAGGCAGCTGCCACAATTACCTCTCGATATAACGTCCTCAGGCCGAGAAACTCTCTCGAACCCCCCAAACAAGCTTTCGGCCGACCTGAACTGCCTCCTGGCGGCTCAGGCCGAGACTCCACATCTCATCTCGTAAACTGCCTTAGTTAGGCACAATTCTCAATGGCTACTCGCCACCTGCGCCCCTCTATCACCCAAGGGTCGCTTCCGATACGGCTGAATGATCTTGACAGGTTATAAGCCAGTCTCACTGGTGGCGTTTAGTGGGTAAGGCACTGAGGTTTCTCGGTGAGTCCCACATAACCACGCAACCGCCCGGTATTATGCTATGAGCATTCACTATCTCCCTCCCCCGCTTTCCGGAGGGTAGCCCCTATTTGCTTCTGGGCGCAAAAAAACTCGAAAGTAAAGCGAGAGGTTGGGCTTTTCTGTAGATCTAGGCAAGGTCACGCTGCCCACTCTCATTAAATTCGGTATATTATTTTAGTGTTTTTTTTTCGGACTGTGCTTTGTGGTAATTCTCGGTCCCGGGATACATTCAGCAGTGGACTTGTGGACTATAATGATAATGACATTGTTACCTACATGTATGTGTACTAATCAGTGTCTCAAAAACATAATGAATTCCTTTGACTTATGTTTTGTAGTAGTATGCAATATTTAATAAATAAGTAAAGGTAAATTAATTTTATACTGAAGACAAACTGTTGGCATACAGATAATCATTTTGTTTAAATTGTAGTACATAGATAAATAAATAACACATCATGGCACAGTAAAACATATAGGTACATGCGCAAAAGAAAAGAAATGCGATACAATAAGCTGTCTTTCTTTTTATTTTTAAAACTACCCCCACATTAATAACTGTCAAATCCTGAAGCGCAGAGACAGTTTACATACATAAATGCACAAGGACAATCATCCAGGCCCGAAACAATTATTAGCAGGCCATACAAATTCTTGTTCCGTGCGAGATTCAACTGAGGCTAAGCTACTACACTACGGACATCAATGGAGTACCAAACAATTAAAAATGTTTATTTCTATAACTTTGTAAACAAACAAGTGGCAAAATAGAAGCAGATTTCACAGCATTTTTTTGCGACAAGCATCCTTACTATTGGGCCGTGCTTAGAAGCTTAGACTCCAAATTTTGTGAAATTATTCATATTTTGAATGCATGTGAATTCCATTCCGCATTACATGCCACAGCCTAAGAATAAGTTAGACTGTGACATTGCGTTTGTCAGTACTACACTGCCATTTGAGAATCTTTATTTCTTATCGGCTTTCGTATTTAAAGCTATATTAATAGTAGCATATTTACACTTCTGATTACTGATCCGTGGGGATTTGTAAGTTAGCCTTATTTTTCAGCGTCTAAAATCTTTGTTACAATATTACTTTAAAGAAACCCAGACAGAGTACATCAATCTTCATACTTTACAAACAGCCTACGTGTCGCTTGCGTAAATCATCACTGACAAATTTATTTTTAGCTACAATAAGGGTGACAAACGAGCACATAGTCCACCTAATGGTAAGTGGACGCTGTGGCCCATAGATATTTAAATTTATTCTCTTAAGTCTGCAGTTTGTGATCATATCCTAGACGGCCGCAACCATTACATCAGATTTGATACACCACAAATCCTCGCGAAAGAACATCGATTCCTACCAATGATGATACGTGAAGTTATTGAAATTAAAAAACATCCTAATTTCAATAGAGAAGGAGGCTGGGTATTACCACCTGCTTGGGACCCTGTAATTAATAAAATTAAAACTAAACCCAAGCATACATAGCAAAACTTCAAAACATAATAAGTTGATACTGCGGAGATTGGACCAAAAACAATAATTAAAAAGCTGAAGGCACTCCGGGTTAACACTGACATCAGGACGTCAGTCAGCTCAGTCCCCCGTGACCATGGGTGCTGAAAAGTACTCGAAACGTCGGGTATTAAAAATAAAACTAATTAAACGCGATAAAATCCGTAAAAGTAGTTTTAATCAAAATGTATTCTCGATTAAGAACCAAAACGCATAATGCGTTGTTATCTCTGAGTACCAAGACGGAATGCCTCGTTACCATACGAAACACAACAGCATTAAGTTGCTATTTCACGCTGGTATCTTGTGAGAGTCTGGTCTATCCCCGATCGAGCCGACCAATTCGTGCTACAACCGTAATATAGCAGCAAGGGTCTACCACGTATAAGACAATGAAAACGTGATGCGATATCGGGTAAAATAGCTACTTTTACCATTATAGTCACATTCGTAAAGCACATGCACCTACCTACCTAGTCATTGGTCATCATTAACTTGTCTTGAATGTTGATTCACATGTATTTACCAAATTCTCGCGCTTTCCGCCAGACAAGCGATATTATAATATAGATGATAGACTAAACTGAGACGTTTCTTATAAAAATGCCCACAGTTGCAGTGAGACACAAACCTATGATGAGTCTTTGTCCCGGAGTGCGTTCAATGTTCGGGTCGAGTTAACGCGGACAGCGAACATGAAAGGATAATGCGTTATTTTTACGCTCCGTCGTGATGGAATAAAGTAACCTTCAAATTATTTTTAGAATTTGCATATTTAAGTTAACATATATAACACATTGAAGTAAAATGTATTGTGTAGTAGAACAGACCTCGAGATAGGTCGTTAGCAACACGCGTTAGAGTTCGCGGGCTCAAACTTAGTCTCTGTCATAATTAACAAGGGTACGCTGTGCCTGTGCCTCCTTCACGCGCCCCGTACTTTACGTACGTACAGATTTTGTTCTTGGTGTCTGATCTAATACGTAGTACATACTACTACAATGATATAATATATGTCATCCTTGGTAATTTCAATCAGGTCACCAACTCCTTACTGTAGTGTGTGTGTCCACTAGCCCATATTGTCTCGTGAGAGTCATAAGAGATGACAGAGGGAACAAGCAAGGAGATGGGCAGCAGCTTCTTCCTAATAATAACTTAAAAAAATACTGCTATGCTAATAAATTAAATAAACGCGAATATTCCAACTATGAGGCAATTTATGGAGAAGGACTTTTTATAGACTGCAACACAACTGTATAACAACCTCTTGTTAAAAAGATATGTCGTAGTCCAATCGTGGAATTAGGCAGATGGTATTTTTTGATACACCGCAATTTCATCATTTGACCAACGATTTATCTGTTATAGCAATTTGTGCCTAATTTATATAATACTAGCGATCCACCCTGGCTTTGCACGGGTGATTGTTGGATCTCGACAACAGCGCCACCTACCGGGACCAACAGAGTTCTTAAACCATCCAGAAACTCACTAAAATGGACACAAAAATATTCAGACGTTTTTCCGAGACTAACGGTTTTTATATAAGAGAAGATATAAAACGTACGCGGCTTTTGGGGTGGTACAAGGGTTACCCTAGTAGCACCTTAACCAATACTCGATGTTATTGCTTTCGTATTTTTATTATATTAAGAGAAGTCAAAGTTAATTTTAAATTATCGGCCAAATCATGAAATGCCCAGACAGATTACGATCTGCCCTATTCTAACGATCTAATATATACATAATATATTATACGGAAATTGTCAACCATACAGGAATATTTTTAATATTTTATTATTAAATCTACAAGATCGAAAGTAGAACTTCATTTAAACAAAAAGGCAAAATAGTCTTTACACGAACGCCAAGTGGCTTTTAACCACAGGAATAAAAATAAAAATCTCAGTTATATCGGTTAGGTAGCTAAGTGGACGTCTACCTCTACTGTTTCTATTGACATTTTTAAAAAGTCTAAATGTAAAAACTTCTGTTGCTCTGCGGTAAAAATAACCACTAAGGCATTTTAGCACCAAATTTAAGGATCTATCTGGAATCCTGTGCCTGGTTTTGAGACGAAACCACGTGCCGTACTATCTACGGTGGTGTGGATCCTATATGGGTTAAAGTAGTGTTAGGTTTAACTTATTTAGCCAATAATAGTGTTCGCGATTGTGGGAGGAAGGGAGGTGTTCTTCGAATAATGAAATACACGGCATATTATTTTCGCAAGCTGCTGTAGGACAAATGTATTTCAAAGTAACGCTTTATTCTAATAATGACAATAATATGATCATTCATTCGTTCCAGGACAGTGACGTGTTAAAATATATTTTATTGCTTTGTATTCATGACACAGATTTTGCTAGTAACAGCAAGTTACTTAAGTCAAACGTATGATTAAAACCAAAGTTTAAGTCGCTTTAATATTAGTGAAGTCTACTTTGATTTTGATCGTAAGGATTGTGACGCTGTAAATTTTCATACAAAAAGCGATAACGTTTTGCCTCCCGTAAACATCATCTGATTTTCATAATTATTGGAAATGTAGATATAATGAAATACTAGGTTCTTACGATTTTATTTTAAGGAATTATTACGTACGATATAAGTTATTATCATCTGAATATCCATATTTTTGACTTAAAAACTTCCTTGAGCTTTTTTTATTTTATAAACTAGCCACCAGTACTAGACCTAAGACCGTGGGTTACCCCACAGTGTTAAAAAAAAGAATTACAGGCTTACTTTACTACTTAGGATACTATTAGGATATTATAAGCCCACTTACTCCTTAGTTCAATCCAACTCTACATGCAGAAAATGGAAAGCAAATAGATAAAGCCGTTACCGTTGCAGCCTATTAAAGTCCACAGCTGAACATAGCCCTCCCATATGAGGCAACATAGAGGGGATACGTATATACCACAGTTGGCACGCTTGGCAAGCGGGTTGGCAACCGCAGTTTTTTATTTTTAGTCGTTATCAGGAAGCCGCTGCTGCTCATCTCCTTATTTGTTTTGTTATATCGCGTCTTACGACACCCACGGGACGATAAGGGGTAGTGGAGCTAGATAAAGCACTGACCTCGAACTGCGCGCTGAATGTCTTAAAGACGCCCTCCCAGAGGCTGCCGGACTGCGTGAGCACTTGCACGATGTCCCCCACGTGAGAGGTCGCCGCGTGCATAAAGTGCGCGTTATTGTACACACCCTCGGCTACTACGCGGCCGCGTGGTGACCTGGACACAGAGAAGGCACCAGTCAGAAATAGAATTCGATGATCGGATAGCGGATATGGTGGAGGCCTTGCTTGAGAAACTAGAATAATAATACTTTATTTGCAACAAATAGGTATGTTGGTGGTTACAGGCATTTCAATTAGGGATAGTACAAGCATATTCGGCCAGTTGCATGCAAATACATAATTGTATAGTACATAATTCTGTGAAAAAATTATAAAAAGTTAAAGTTACAGCCTACCTATGTACGTCCCGCTGCTGGGCACAGGATTCCTCTCATTTCTGACAGGGTTTTAGGGCAAGGAAGTTTCCGCCGCGCTGCCCCAGTGCTTGTTGGCGAACTTCACATGTCTTTAAAATATTTTTTTTCTTATTTCTATGACAAGCAGGTTTCCTCACGATGTTTTCCTTCACCGGCGAGCATCATATAAATCAGCACTTATTTATAGCATTGAGTGACAAACGAGCCCACAATCTATCTGTTGGTAAGTGGATGCTGCGTCCCATAGACATCCACACTTGGTTGAGGCTCACAAAAAATGTACTTCGTCTATATTTTTCACGTGCCGAAATTCAAGAATATATAATATATTTTTTGGTAGTTCTTTGTAAATAATCTGATTATTTTCTGTATTGGGCATTATTCGCTTGTTAATATTACTCCATTTAAATTGTGAATACTTTTTAATATAAGCAAAAACAAACTGGTACAAAAAGTTGGTGAGATGTAATTTCATAGAAAAATAAAATGTGTCCATGCGTAGTACATTTTCTTTTTCTTCATTACTTCATCGTTTGAATAAAGTATCGTGATTTCTTAATGTTATGCTAAATGTAATTGCATAAAACTACTGTTCTAATAATAAGTGTAATAAAACTAGTAAAAAAATAATTAAAAAACGATTGAATAAACAAATGTGTTCCATCTGATTCACGTGTGTTACAAAAACTGTGTTACATAGCAGCTTTTTTGGTAGAAGCAATAGCAACACGTCATCCATTTTTTTCACAATGGCAACACTATAACTTTCAATATGAAACGTCAGTGTTTTGTCAGACATCTTGGTTTACGGGCAGTAGGCAGTACTTGGTGTGTGTTATTTTTCGTCATTGGACTTTAGAGACTTTTGGAAATAATTTTGCAAGGTAAGTAATAACATTAAGTTGTTTTGTAATATATATAGTTGAAAGAGACATTAAATATTCCTAAATAATGCAGTTTATTACGGATTTGCTTTGCAAGTAAAGATGCTACCTGAATTTTAGGTTATGTTCTTCACGAGTGTTTGCTCACGTGTGATGCGTGTGTTACAAAGTTGTGTGACGTAACACACGTGAAAAGTATAAAGCTTAGTTCACATTGCAATACTTAGGTATAGAAAAAGCTAAATATTTATGTTTTGTGTCAAGAAAAAGGAGGTTCTCAATTCAACTGATATTTTTTATTTTCTTTTGTATGTATGTTACGCGATTCTCCAGATTCTGTAGACCAATTTCAAAAATACTTTTTGGTGAATAGAGAATGCCTTCAGGCTGGTCCCATATAAATTTGTTGTTTAAAGTAGGCTATTTTTGGGTTTTAAACCAGAAAAAAGTTTACTTAATATACAACAAAAAGTAAAATGTAACTGCATTCATGGTTTTTATTTTTATTTTATGTTGATTTTACAGATGCCTCTAACACCTAAAGAAAGGCAGAAACTTTATCGAGAACGGCTGAAAGAAGTAAATCCTGAAAAATTTAAATTGCAGCAAAAACAAAATGCAGAAAGAACAAAAAGAAATAGAAAAAGAATAGCAGAATATCCTTTATCTGATCAAGAAATCATTAGAAAGCAGTGGAGAGAGAGAAAGAAGAAAAGTAAGAAAGAACCTAAGCCTGAAGTAGTGCCTTTAGAACGACAAATTTTAACACAGAAGAGAAATTATAATAGAAGGGTCATTTATAGACTGAAAAATGAAAACACAAAGCTAGAAGAGGAATTAAAAAAATATAAAAAGTCGTTGAAAAAAATTAGGCAAAGATTAAACCGTTCTATGGAAAAAAATAAAAAGTTACTTGAAATTATTGAGGAGAAAAACCAAATGATTCGTAGCTTTGAAGACAGGTCAAGCCCAATTGCCAAAAAAGATAAAGCCCTTGAACAAATGACCCCCGTTTCGAAAACGTGCGCATACATTGATCAAAATTTACCTAGTATTCGACCTGAAGAAAGAGAAAGCGTGAAAAAAGTTTTGCTAGAACATAATGTAATAGTGGGCACTATAAAAGACAGCTACAAAAGTAAAAACACTCAAGAAAAACGATTAATTAAAGATTTTTTTTACCAAAAGTGATAACATTAATAAATACAGTATGAAAACTAAGATGGCTACCTATTTAGGTCTTAAAGGAAAAATTCGTCACACTAAACAGAAAAATAAAAGCTCGTTAATACAGACACAGTTAAGAAACTTTTATGAAAGGGATGATGTGAGTAGGATGACAGCAGGGAAAAACGAAGTAAAGACACAAAAAAAAACAAAAAAACAAAGAAAGTATTTGCTTGGCACTCTACATAAATTATATCAGAAATATAGAGAAGAAGGAGGAAAATTATCATTTTCAACTTTCAAAAGGTACAGACCCTTTTATGTATTACCACCAAAAGCCAAGAAACGAGAAACTTGCGCTTGCAAGAGGCACGAAAATTTGCAAATGAAAGCCACGTCATTGAATTCAATTGGATTAATAGCAACAACAGATCTTGATGAGTTACTGAGTATGGTTGTATGTTCTTCAAAGTCAAAGGAATGTGCTTACGGAGACTGTGATTTTTGCAAAAACAAACGTATTGATTTTTCTATGGGTGAAAAAGATCTAAACTATAATGTTTCATGGGATGAATGGGTTTTGAAATCTCATGAATACAAACCAAAAAAAAATTGTGATGTGACGAAAATTACGAAAAAAAACGTCATAGAAAAAAAAACTGGTTCGCTAAAAATGCTCCTAGATGCCTTTCAAGAAGAACTACGAAGTTTCAAAATCCATTCCTACAATATCGTGCATCAGTACAAACAATATCGGCAGTGCATAGAAAATTTAGATGACCGTACTGTCGTTCTACACGTCGATTTTTCGGAAAACTATTCTTGCAAATTAGCCACTGAAATACAAGCCATGCATTTTGATGGGTCCAGACAACAGATCAGTCTCCACACTGGGGTGTTATATACCGAAAAAAGGTCATCAATCTTTTGCAAGTTTAAGTCCAAACAAAGACCACGGACCAGATGCCATTTGGGCACATCTCTTACCTGTGCTTAAGTTGGTCAAGGAGAAATTACCCAAAGTAGACGGGATTCATTTTTATTCAGATGGCCCAACTGTACAATACCGACAGAAGAAAAACTTTTACTATTTCGCAAAACTGACGAAAGAGTTGGGCTTTCCATTTTCCACGTGGAACTTTTACGAAGCGTCACACGGTAAAGGAGCCGCTGATGGTGTAGGAGGAGCCATTAAAAGAAAATTAGACTCAATTGTCGCTTATGGTTCAAATGTTCCTGACGCTAAAACAGCTTATGAATTTTTACAAGCGTCTGAAACCAAAATACAGCTTTTCTTTATACCTGAAGATGCCATGCTGAACGAATCAGTAGAACTCGTACCAGTGCCAAACACGATGAAAATACATCAGATTATTAACAATGTTGACTCAGCTAACTCTATTTCCTACCGTTGTTTAAGTTGCTTCTGCGAAAAAGAGTAGACCAGGTTTTTGCGACTGTCTCAATCTGAAATCTGCGGACTTGCTAAAGCAAACAGAAATGTTAAATGAAAAATCTATTCCGTCTAAAACGTCTATAACAGTATTAGCTGACATTAAAAATACTCAAGAAAACAGGTCTTATTTTAATTTGAGACAATATGGACCATTCAATTTAAAACAAATAAACCTCAAAACAGACATTGCTAGCAAAAGTTTGAAAGAAAATTCTCATGACAGAATGAAGAAATGTTCAAAGAAAAGAAAAATAAAAGACATACACCTTAAAACAAATAAGAAACTTAAAACGGAAGAGGAGAGCAGTACAGACGAAGATATGACGATTTCTTTGCATGATACTTCTGATGAAGAGTATCACATTACAGATGATATCTTATCAGATGATGATTATCTGGATCATATGGATTATCAATTGAAAGAACAGAAGAACGTTACAAATTTAAGAAAAATGTCAGACACAAGTAAAATAGAGAGAGAAAAAATAGAACAATCAAGCCATGAAGATAAAAAAAATACATACACTGGTAAAGACACAAGAGAAATAAACATTTTTTCTAATGAAAATCAGGGAGTAGTTAAAACTAATTTAGCTGAACAATCTGTGATTGCTACGACTCTGCAGGATGATGAAAATAACTTTGACAATGCAAAAAATGACTCGGAAGTGACATCAAAAATTAATACAGACATATGGAGGCTATCTTTCAAAGACACTGTACTTGTAAGGTATTATCAAAGAACCGCGTGGAAGTATTACATAGGATTCTTGGAAGACAGTTTTAAAAAAGAAGGAAAATCTTATTTTACCATACGATTTCTGAAAACCATTAAAAAACCGGAGCTAAAGTTTGTAATTCACAAAATAAAAGATGAAGACACTGTAACTGAAGATTTAATAGTTAAGCAGGTTAAAATAACACAAAACACAAAACGATCAAAAGAATACTTTTTAGCTGATCCTAGCGATAAGGTTTATTTTGAGTAGAATATTTACAAGTAGGTAGATATAACATATATATATATATATATACCCAACACCACTACGATAATACAAGCTTGTATATATATATATATATATATATATATATATATATATATATATATATATATATATATATATATATATATATATATATATATTCAAATAATGCCAAAATAATACGATTGTGTAATTCTAAGTACAAATTTTGATTTCTTTGTTTTTTAAGTTGTTTTATTAAATAAATAATTCTATCTATAATCGTATTTTATTTGAAATTCAATTTTTTTCTTGCTTTATGTGCATCAAGCTTAACAACATTTCCAGTGTGTTACACAATTCCAGTGTGTTATCGTGTGTTACAAGTTCTTGTGTGTTATGGTACATTTTCTGTGAGCCTCACTCACTTATTATACTCAATTAAGAATCAAAATGCAACTGCGTTGTAACCCTGAGGTCTAAGATGGAACGCCTCGATCCCAGTAAAAAGGGTCTCCGCTTCTCTGCACTCACCGTACGAAACACAGAAGCATTACGCTGCTATTTTACGCTGGTATTCTGTGAGAGCGTGGTCCTGCCCCGGTCGAGACGACACATTCGTGCTACAACTATAATATAGCTGCAGCGTGGCTCTACCACGTAAAAATTGCAATTAACAATTTCATTGGTGCCGGCGGTGATCGAACCCAGGTGCCGTACTGTGAAATTTACAGCGAGCGTTCACAATGTGAGCTACCACGGCTCGTTTAATTACAATCTTAATATATATAAATTACGTGTCACGTTGTTTGTCCGCGATGGACTCCTAAAATATAAATAACACGTATAGATAAAAGTACAGAAGAGAGCCCCGCAAACAGTTGTATACAAGATGGTGGCAATAAAGGCTACTTTTTATTTTGGCCGCCAAACAACATGTATACGCTGCTGTGTTTTGGATTACAGAGCCTGTGGAATGCTATGAGGTGTCCATCTTGTTCTCAGAGATATTTTTTTATAGGATAGGGTGATAAACGAGCACACAGTCTACCTAGTAGTAAGTGGATACTGTGGCCCATAGACATCTACATCTATCCTCGATTACGAATCAAAATGCAGATGCGTTGTCACCCGTGAGGACTAAGATGGAATGTCTCGTTTCCATTAAAAAGGGTTCTCTCCACACTTATTCTATAAAAAAATAATATACATATTTTAATAGTAGAGTAAAAAAGAAACCTTCGGCGTCGAGCTGGCAGTGAGTGATAACCATATGCAACAAATTCAGTTTAAGTGGTACTTAAGTTTTGAAATATTTACGACATTTCCTAGCATGATCGATTTGTCGAACTTTATAATTGTCAAGTGCGTG
Organism: Parnassius apollo; assembly: GCA_907164705.1. NCBI lineage: Eukaryota > Metazoa > Arthropoda > Insecta > Lepidoptera > Papilionidae > Parnassius > Parnassius apollo. The sequence goes on along the minus strand of CAJQZP010001449.1, from coordinate 4,942,622 downwards.
TTAGTTATACGTGTAAGGTAGTGTTCCGAAGTACACAGATTTATCTACATTATTTTTAAAGGTTTTAGAGCAAAATTGGTGTGGGGAGTAATTTTTTTTAAATCTATACGAATAAATAAACTGAAAAAAATGTCAAAATAACAGTTTTTTTACTAAGTGCATATGAATGTCATATACAGTACTTATTACAAAAAAAAATTTCATCGGTCCTGTTTTTCCGGCTAATCTCCAAAATGAGCGACAAATGAAGAATTTTAGAAAAATAATTAGGATACCGCGCAAAAAACATTAAGGTGATACCTTGAAAATTTGGTGGTTTTTCTATTAAACATATTTTTTAAAGTTTTATAGATTACAAAATAAAATATTTTGGTATATGATTTTTGACTATATGATCTTGGATTGCATAAAAGGAAAACACGATATCATGTAATTTTCTCAATAGAAAAGAATTGCAAAGTGGGCTCTAATTATTTACATTTCTCGATGACACCACAACATTCTTACGAATAATTCCATGGAATTATTTCTAAGGCATAGTAAATAACCATATCTAAGTTTTCATAAACCAGTTTTTTTATCCATAACGCAGTTTTGTTAAAATAAATAAAAATGTTGTATGGCGCTTACTTAGTTTTTTTCCGAGCGCTTGCTCGGTATGGCTATCTCATAATTTGCGTACTATGAAGTCATTGCATCACTTTCATTTTGACACTCCCACAGTCTTCCGTTAACTTCACCGACAAAGAAATAAGCCACGCCCCCAAAACTTCGATTCATTTTCAAGGTATCCTCTTAAACCCATGAAATTCAATCGTAATAAATTCCACGCGGATGAAGTCGCGGGCTTTGATTATAACATAAACTCTCACGCCTGTCACCCAGAGGGGTAGGCAGAGACTACAGACTTCCATTTGGCACAATCCTGACACCTCTCTCGCCTCCGTCACGTCCATATACCTACGCATACATGCTCTCGTCGATTAAGGGTACTCCTAATTTGGCCGGTTTTCAATAAATCGTTAATTTGGTCGATAAATTTTTGTGTATTTTTTCGATAAAATGTTGACATGCTCCAAAAAAATATAAAAAACGACACAACAAAAAGAAATAAAAGAAATAGACTTTCAGACTTAATGCTCCAATATAAACTTCATTTACAAATTCACAGTTCAACACATGTCACTAAAACAACTTCAACATTCTTAGACTTAATTTATCTAAACTTTAGCGATACAAACCTACAAATAACTGTGCAAGAATTGGGCCTGTCTGACCATAGGGCCACAATAATTCGTCTAAATCTTTCTAAACAAAAAATATGGTACACCGAAAAAAGACAATACAACAAAAACAATATAGCAAATTTTAAACTTGCATTGGAATCGCTTAATTGGGAAAATATACTTAATAAAAATAAAGGCATAAACTATAACTATAATATATTTCATCAAACTTTAATTAACATTCAAGATATTTGTATACCAACAAAAGTAATAAAAATAAAAAACAACTATAAAAAACAATGGCTTACCGTTGGTATAAAAAAAGTCTTGTTATAACAAAAGATTACTTAAATCGCACGTTATAAGGTCAAATAATAAAATTCTTACAGATTATTATAAGAAATACGAAAAAATATTAAAAAGGGTTATAACAACGTCAAAAAAATTACACTATATAAACAAGATAAAACAGTCTAACAATAAAATAAAAACAATGTGGCATATTGTTCGAGAACGCACAAACAAAATAAACTTAAATGTAAAATCGAATATTAAATTAAATATCAAAAACCAAATTTATTCTAACCCAAAACAGATCGCCGATAAATTTAATGATTACTTCTCCAATATTGGTGAAACAGTTCATCCACAAGCAAAGGGTCTTCCTGTTCTACATCCATCAGAAAACTCAATATTTACAGGCAGAGTAGGATTTGAAGAAATACTTAAAATATTAAATAGTCTAAAAAAAAAAATAAGCCATGGTGTTGATGAGATTCCCCCAATATTGTTCAAACAATGTGCAAGTGCTTTAGTATATCCACTAACATTATTAGTAAACCAATCTTTTGAAGAAGGCGTATTCCCAGATATACTAAAACTTTCACTAGTGAAAAACCCATCTACAAAAAAGGTACACAAACGGACCCAGGCAACTATCGACCTATCGCGTTATTGCCCATAGCCTCTAAAATATTTGAAAACGCATTATACGACCTTATCTATAAATTCTGTGAAAAATATAATATATTTAATGAAAGTCAAAACGGTTTCCGCAAAAACAAATCAACAGTTCTAGCAATTTATAATTACATTAAAAAAATACTTAATATAATTAACGATAAAAAATATGCTATAGAAATTCTATTAGATATGTCAAAAGCATATGATACAGTGCAATATAACATATTACTAAAAAAAATTATATGACATAGGAATCAGAGGCCCGTACTACAATCTGCTAAAATCATATTTACACAATAGAACGCAAATAGTAGAAATTGAGTACTTTAATGACAAATTACACAAAATTGAAAAAAATTTGATCCGATACTAAAACTATTGATGCCTCAATACCTCACGGCAGTGTGCTGGGGTGTCTTATGTTTTTAATTTACATTAATGACTTTGCAGAGGCTCTCAAGGAATACTGTGTCATGTTTGCGGACGATATTTCTATTCTTATATCAAGCGAAAGTCATCTAACAGAAAAAATTAACAATATATTATTAAGAACAACGGACTGGCTAACTAAACATAACCTGCGGATAAACTTATCGAACACTAAAATAATGTCTTTTCACCCATATCAAAAACCAAAATTAGATATAAAAATAGATAATGCCGGCTTCACTATAGATACAGTTAACGAGCACAACCTACTAGAACTAATAATAGATACCCATATTACTTGGAAACCACATATAGAAAAATTACATAGGAAGTTAAGCAGCTTTATGTACGCGTTACGAGAAGTAATAAAAAACAACAGATGTAACCACCGCGATAACAACCTACTACGCGTATGCATATGCATGGCTTAGCTACGGCATTGTCCTATGAGGATGCAGTACTGATGCCTCAAGTTTATTAACTAAACAAAAAAAACTAATACGGATCATAGCTAATCTACAAAACACAGAAAGCTGTAAGCCTTACTTTAAGAAGTATAACATTTTAAGTCTGCCCTGTATCCATATTTTGGAACTATGCAAATTTGTCAAAAAAATCCAAGCTTGTACACAAAACGCGATGACATCATATCTAGGAATCTAAGACAGAGAAACAAACTAGTGCTACCAACTTCAAAACTAAAATCTCATTCATCCAGTCCATTTGCTATGTCTATAAAAGTATATAATAAATTACCTGAATATATAAAAAACATTAAGAACGAAAAACCATTTGAAAAAAAATTAAAGCAACTACTTATAAACAAGTGTTACTATAGTACTTCTGAATTTTTAGAAGATAAAAATATAATATAATATAGATATAAATATAAATGTTAGGTAATAAGGAAATGCCATCCTACTAAATAAATTACAATAAAAAATTATAATAAAATTTAAAATGATTCAAATAATTTAATAAAAATTCAATTGTGCTACCTATAATAATATATCAAATGTCAAAATCAATTAATAAATAATAACAATTATAATAGCCGTATTACATATTCAATGTGTGTATGTTTATATAATATAATGAATGTTAATATTAAATAATTGTTTAGCAATAATAATAATAAAACAAAATAAATGTTCCTCCTTCATAATATTGCTGTGCCCATGAGGGTCTATAGAGAAACCATAAAACTATGTAACACCTTTTGTAACCTATGGAATGCAATAAAGTTATTGAGTATTGAGTATAAATTTACGCCTAGGACGTCTCTTTCAGACTCTGCCCTTCACACTTCTGCAACATATATTTTCTTTGTCACTCTTTCCGCATTCATTCTTTCCACATAACCAAACCACCAAAGCATTCCTTTCTTAATCCTGGTCACAACATCATCTTTGATTATATACTTGTTAAGTCAAGACAAGTATATAATCAAAGGTCGCAGGGAATAGCTAGTCAAAATTAAGCTGATATGCAATGTTATAAGTCTAAAAACATAGTGTATCTGTGTAAAATACAATTATAGAATACAGCGCGGTATCAGTAGTGGGATGATAAGGTTACATAAGGGATTTAGATACGAGGATATACCTATGTAGTACAGAAGCATCTGAGTTGACCCAACGTTGACCTGGTACCAACAGTAAGTAAAATATAAAAGCCGTTTAGGTACGACAAAGTACATTCTTATTTGTCCGGAGACAGAGGTCGGAGTCAGAATAACTGATTTGTTACTGCAAATCTGCAAAAATTAATGCTGCAGCTATATTAGTAGTATAGTTGTAACAGAAATGGGTTGGCTCGATCGGGGAAGGACCACACTCTCACAGAATACCAGCGTAAAATAGTAGCTTAACACTTTTCCTGTCCCATGAATCACATATGAACATTTTAATTGTTTAACTATTGTGTCTGTTTCGCGGACAGGGAAACTTACACATTATAACAATTTCAATTATTTCAATATAGATTAGTGTATAAGCGTAAAATAGTAGCTTAATGCTGCTGTTTCGTATGGTGAGTGTAGAGAACCAGAGATCCGTTTTACTTGAAACGAGGCATTCCATTTTAGTCCCCGCGAGTATGAACCTAGGTCCATGCCCGCGAGTGACAACGCATCTGTATTTTGATTCGTAATCGAGGATAGATGTAGATGTCTATGGGCCACAGCAACCACTTACCATCAGATGGACTGTGTGCTCGTTTGTCACCCTTATCCTATAAAAAAAATAATTCCTAAGATATAGGGAAACAGTGTCTAGTATATCACATGCTATACAAGCAACGGATAATAACTTACCTGACTGAAATTAGCAACAGAGATTTCTATTTTAAATAAGTTGACAAAAAACCTATTTACATAAATTACATAATACTACACCACAATAAAGAGTTGTATTTTGGCTCCACAAAGAACTTTTTTAGCAATCTCAAAATGCGTATCATAAGCGTAGATAAAACTGGTATGACATAAAAATTTTACAAAATTTGGCAAACACTCAGTCCAATCCATAAAAAATCTAGGCTTGGATGATAATAATAAATTTATTACAAGGCTACAGCCTACTGAATATAGGCCTTCCCATAGATTGTCACACTTGGCAGGCAAGATGGCAACCATAGCTGTTTTTGTTTTTAGTTTCTCATGAGGAAGGCACTGCTGCCACTGGATAGGGGATAGAGGATATTCTTAGGATGACACTACACTTTAATAACACATTACTTTGTATTTGGTATAAACAGTTATGAAATATTGTTTGCAAACATTGTAATGGTAGCAGCAGAATAGTTTCACCACCCAGTTATTAGGTACATGAAAAACAAGTATCAATATACTTAAGTAACAGTTGGAAATTACTTTTATGCAAATTTATATTCACACATCACACAAATGAGTATAAAAGAAAGTATTGCCCCAAAACACAATAGGAATTTTAATTAATATTGTTCTTTTAATTCTATCGTGTAATACAAAATTTTAGCATATCAGAAGATGGATGGGTGCTGCCAGCTGCTTGGGATCCTATAATTTACAAAATAAAACCCAAACCCAAGCATACCACTGCAAGACTTTATGATACTATAAGCTCATTTTGCGTAAACCGGACCAAAAATTAATATTCAAAAACTGAAGGTAGCCGGACTAACTATGACATTGGGACGTCAAACATCTCAGTTCACCCCGTGACCACGGGTGCTGTAAAGCACCCGAAACGTCGGTATAATAAAAATAAATTAAAGTTGAATTAAACGCGATAAAATCCGTAAATAATAGTTTTATTCAATGTGTAGTGTTCGCGTAAATTTAAGAAATCATTATTGGTTAATTTGATTTTTAATTTACATTTTAGTTGCTAAAAATGTATAAAAGTTTAAAGGAACGAAAGTGAATGTGAAAGTTGACAAAACTGTGATAATAATGTAGATACGAAAGAGAAATATGAAATATATATTTTTTAATTATTATGTAATACATATTATTGAATTATAAATAATATGTCAGTAAAAGTAAATTAATGTTCTTTTACGTTCATATAATATCCCGTTACTTACTGCACGGGCACTAAAAATATTTTTAGTGCACAAAATGTACACTTTATCACAAACTACTGATAAAGGTTACGACTGCACCTACTGGCACTAAAGAATAATTTGTGTAAATACAAGTTAAGATAAGTGATCAAAAACTTCAATTTTAATACTGTAACAGCTTAAAAGGCCTTCTAACACTAGAGACATAGATCATCAGAGATCTAACATTAGAGTAAGTAGCTTAAAAGTTAAAGTTCCAGCCTATATATGTTCCACTGCTAGGCACCATTTTAATCTCATTTCCGAGAGAGTTTTAAGACTCTTTCTGAGTAGATTTCATAATTATATTATAGTTGGACATATAATGGGTATGTTCCAAAATGTTTCCAGTATACTGGCGAATGCAAGTGACGTCATTAATTGACGCCAATTTCCACCATATTCGATATAACATAACCAGTATGGAGTCGATTTATGATGTCATTTGCATTGGCTAGTGTACTGGGTTGTATTTCGGAACATACCCCAGGTTATAATCTCCAGATGAACACTGAATTGCTACTGTTAGTTTGTTTGTGACTTTTATGGAAAGAAATATTTATTATATAATATTTCTTTCCGTAAGTAACATCTCTAATCCTATTCATCATTACATTTACTTTACACTGATTTAGTTTAGTTAGTTCAGTGTAGTTTTGTATATGTTTAGACTTATTAATTTGTAACATGCATGATTGTAAGCTCTTTTTTTTAATGGTCCCGTTGGGTTTCTTGCTAGTGTTTTTTTGCAAACCAGTGGTAAACGACAAAAATTGTGACAACGCATCTGCATTTTGATTCTTAATCGAGGATAGATGTAAATGTCTATGAGCCACAGCATCAGCTTATCACTAGGTAGAGGGTGTGCTCATTTGTCATCCTTATTACGTAAAGTAAAAGTTACAGCCTATATACGTCCCACTGCTGGGCTCAGGCCTCCCCTCATTTCTGAGAGGTTTTTAGGGCAAGGAAGTGTCCGCCGCGCTGCCCAAATGCGTGTTGACGAACTTCACATGTCTTCGAAATATTTTTTTTCTTATTCCTCAGACATGCAGGTTTCCTCATGATGTTTTCCTTCACCGCCGAGCACGTGGTAAATCAGCACTTAAAATTGCAATTAACAATTTCATTGGTGCCGGCGGGGATCGAACCCGGGTTACTCGTGTTCTGTTATATTTACAGCGAGCGTTAACCACTGAGCTACCACGGAGCTACCCTTAATAAGTGTTTAATTAGTAGAATAGGTTAGGAAATACAAATATTATATAAGTATAAATAGAGTGAAACCTGTTTAAGTGGGATCTGGGTAAGTGAGAAACCACTATTATTGAGAACTAGAGAGGTCCCAGCACTTTTTCATCAAATTACCTCTGTTAATGGGACTTTTCGAACCTGATTAAATGAGATTTGATTTCTAGGATTCCAGAATGGAACACAATAATTACCACCTGACCAAAACGACCAGCAGTTGACTTTCAGGATTTAGTTTCTATGGACGATGATGTACTCATTTCAGAAGAGTTCAATGATGATAATATCGTTGCGACGTATTTTTCTTTGGACACAGAAGGAGAAGTAGAAGAAGACTGTGAAGAGACATCAATAAAAATTTCAAAGCATGAGGCAATCGAAACTAGAAACTTTACACAAGTTGAGATGTCAAATATTGATAATTATAGTATTTTTGATCAAATTTATTCTATCGAGAAACAGGTTTGAACAACTAGCAATCAAATACAAACAAACATAACTGATTACTTTAAGTCATAAACTTTACTGTATTGTATTGTTTTTTTTTTAATAATAAATACATACCTACACTTAATTCATAACACCAAAAATATGCATTTTCATTAACATTTTCACCTTTATAAATGGTACATTATATATATAACGGTACATTTCGAACTCTATAAGCAGGGTCCTCTGTAAATGAGACAACTAAATTTTAAACCTGTTAAATTGGAAAACTGGATAAATGAAAACCTCATTAAATGGTACAAAATCCTTGGTCCCTTGAGATCCCAATTAACCAGGTTTCACTGTATAATCAATATAACTATTTTTCTTTAAATCTTGTTCTTTTTATAATTCTAATAATTAAACTGTTGAAATACCTAAAACAACGAACTAACCCAATTGTTAAAACAATATTATTGTTACAGTTGACCCAGTAATTAACTTTGCGAATTTTTTGTAAGGTATATCTTACTAGTATTTCCATAGTAAATATTTTACTTAGGAAAACAATGTGCAATTTTCATAAAATACATGACACATAAGTCAAAAATCCGATTACAAGTACATACATAAACATAAACACTCATGCCTGTCACCCAGAGGGGTAGGCAGAGACTACTAACTTCCATTTGGCACGATCCTTACACCTCTCTCGCCTCCATATCCATCCTCCACATACCTATGCATACATGCTCATTGGCTAAGAGTACTCTTAATTTGTCCCATTTTCAATATATTGCCAATTTGGTCGATAAACTTCCGCCTAGGACATCTTTCCTCATTCATTCTTTCTACATGATCAAACCATTGAAGCATTCCTTTCTTAATCCTGGTCACAACATCATCTTGCAAACCACTCTTCTCACATCACACAATTTCTCACTCAGATTCAACCCTAACATTCTCCTTAACTACATTTCTACTGTGTTTATTCTACTCTTGTGCTTGACTTATTTCACTACCATACATTAAAGTAGGGACTAACACAGCATTGTGAACTGCAATATGTGCCTTTTACGACACATTCTAACATTCCACAATAGAGTATAGAGCTCCATTTACACTATTTGCTGCGTTCACTTGTCGTTTTATATCCTTACCATATCTCACATCCCTGCTAAATTCACATCCCAAATGTACAAACTCTAACCAACTCCCCTTCTATTCTTATTTCACACATTGTTTTACTGTCTTCTCTTTCAAAAACCATAACTTTCGTCTTACTTGCATTCATTTTCTATTTATATTGTTGCGCGCCTAAGTTGACGTCATGTACCCGACACTAGCGCCATCTAGTGTCGTGGACGAGAGCGAGGAGGGGCTTCCTAGATAATGTCAATCTTGACTTTCGACCAACAGCGCCATCTAGTATCGAATTGAAGAACTAAGCTTTCTAGAAGACCTACACTCGAACTTTCTGCGCCTGGTCGGTTGGCGCGCGTATTTACTTGAAGTATTGAATTCGGCGAGACAAGCGAAGCTTCGAAGCGGAATAAAGTGAATCAGTGTGATTAATTATTAGTGTTTTAAGTTTAATTAGTGTAAAGTGAATTAAAGTGTTAATTTAGGTAATTCTATCGGCAATTTTTATTATCACGAACCTCAAGCTCGTAACAATTGGTGTCAGAAGTGGGATACAATCATGCCGATTTTAACTAAGGAGGAAATGGAGGGTGTCCGTACCCGAAGTCAATGCCAGCAGGAGACGGACCAGAGAAGATTTAGTGGTGCAAGGCCACAGAGGTCGGGGGGCCAACTGCCAGCCGCGGAGGCTGGCCCGTCAGCAGCTCCTACACCTACTGCACCTGACTTAGGTGCTCTCATGATGATGCTGCAGGAACAGGCTCACTGACAGGAAAAAAATCCCGCCAGCAGGCGGAACAGGCACGCCGACTGCAAGAGCAGCTGCGGGGCGGACAAGAGGAACAGGTCCGTCGTTTGGAAGAGCATGGGGGCGGAAGAGGAACAGGCGCGTCGGTTGGAAGAGCAGATGCTCCTCATGAAGGACCTTCACGCTACCTTTGGGAAGGAGATAAAGGAGGTGAAGGATATGGTTGCTCAGCATGACAACCGCCTGTCGGAAGCTGGAACACAAATCGAGAAAGCTGAAACCCGAATTGACCAAGTGAACAATCGGGTTGACAACGTGATGGCTGACGTGAAGAAAACGCTGGACGACCTCAAACTGGGGGATGGAATTACAGCTCCCATAGTAGCTACAACACCTTCGCTACGTGGGTTCAAAGTGCCATCTTTCGACGGGACTTCTTCCTGGTCAGCCTACAAAATCCAGTTCGAGGCTGTCATGGAGGCGAACGGCTGGAATAAAAACCAGGCCATGACTGCACTTACTCTAGGCCTGCGCGACCAAGCCTTAACTGTGTTGGAAGCTCTCGGTAAGAAAGTGACCTACTAGCAGCTTCTTGAGGCATTGGAGGCGAGATATGGCGACGCTCACCTGGAATACGTCTTTCGCGCGCAGCTTAAAGATCGCGTGCAACGCAGCAACGAAAACCTGCAGCAGTGGGCCCTTGAGGTGGAGAAGATGGTTCGAAAAGCATACCAGTCGGTACCTGCGCTCATTGAAGGGAACCCGGTGCAGACATTCATCGACGGCATCCGCGAAGTCAGAGCTGCTGTGAAGCTCGGGCACCACGAGACGCTTAAGGACGCATTGGCCCATGCACTGAAGGTGGATGCCGTGCGGCAGGATCATCGTTCCCATCGCGTCGGGAGGTTGCAGCAGCTACAGTTCGCGACCGCAACAAAGGTTACAGCCCTAGGTGCTATGGCTATGGTGAAAAGGGCTATCTTTGATCCAGCTGCCCTAAGCGAACTGTAGAAAGGGAAGTTGATCGATCTCGAGAGGGTAGTGCAGCTAACGGCACCGCCTGGCGGTGGCAGGATCATCGCTCCCGTCACGCTAGGGAGGTTGCAGTAGTTACGGTTCGCGACCACAACAAAGGATACAGCCCTAGGTGCTATAGCTGTGGGGGAAGGGGCCATCTTCGATCCAGCTGCCCTAAGCGAACCCTAGAGGGAAGGGAAGTGCGGCTAACATCACCGCCCAGCAGCTGCAGGAATACGACTTTACTATCAGACATCGCAGCGGGAAATCTCATGGCAACGCAGAGACATTGTCAAGAAGACCTTGTCCTGAAGATTGCAAACATTGTACTAGGCAAGAGAGTAAGGAAGTGGTATCCGTGAGGATGCTCAGAGTCGACAGACCACCTCAGCAACGAGTGGAAGGACAGCCTACGACATGCACAGTAGGAATGTATGAAGGCCCGTGCTTCCAAGCCTAAGTGGAGCGACGTCTCAGCGATGAGTTCGACCACTATAAGCTATTGGGCCCAATGGAACAGCTTGCTAATTCAGGATAGAGTCCTGTGCCGTAAATGGGACAATGGTCGAGGAGACAGCTGTCGTTTGCAAATGGTTGTCCCTAAAGCTAAAGTGCCGAATGTTCTACAGCTGCACCATAATGGTCGTTCAGGAGTCCATCTGGGAGTTAAACGAACTCTACTGAAGACTCCGAGAACAGTTTTACTGGGTCCATTATCGTGACGATGTCGAGGATTAGTGTCGCACATGTACAAGTTGTGCGGTTGTGAGGGGACCTCAGACACGTAGTAGAGGCGCATCGAAATTGTACAATGTTGGTGCACCATGGGATAGGACAGCCCTTGACATTGCGGAGCCGTTACAAACAGGTACAAGAGGGACTCCTAAGATCGTCCATGTGAATCGCCTGGCGGTCATTATGGGGCCGATAATGCTCGGGACGAGCATGTCTTAGGAGGGGGCAGTGTTGCGCGCCTAAGTTGACGTCATGTACCCGGCACCAGCGCCATCTAGAGTCGTGGACGAGAGCGAGGAGGGACTTCCTAGATAATGTCAATCTTGACTTTCGACCAACAGCGATATCTAGTATCGAATTGAAGAACTAGCTTTCTAGAAGACCTACACTCGAACTTTCTGCGCCTGGTCGGTTGGCGCGCGTATTTACTTGAAGAATTGAATTCGGCGAGACAAGCGAAGCTTCGAAGCGGAATAAAGTGAATCAGTGTGATTAATTATTAGTGTTTTCAGTTTAATTAGTGTAAAGTGAATTAAAGTGTTAATTTAGGTAATTCTATCGGCAATTTTTATTATCACGAACCTCAAGCTCGTGTATGTGTAAATTGCCACAATGATACGAATTTTTACAGTGGTTGAAATATTCTAAGTTATTTTATATTATATATATTAATATTATATTATATATATTAAGTTATTTTGTAATAACCGGCCAATTTGCAGAGAAGAATACAATAAGTATTATATTTATAATATTATATTTATTTTCTGCTGCAATAAAGGTGTATCATTATTTATATATTTGAAAATTTTAAAATTTGACTACTCTTAAAAATAACCCAAGTGAAAATATTGTGTGTCCATTTATAACTATTAATAAATTTATTTAAGTAGGTATATGAAGTTAAATCATTTAGTCAGATATTAATGAATATTCAATTGAACTGAAAGTTGTTTTTGACTAGCTAATTAAATCATATCACTAACATACAAAATATGAAATGTAGAATTGATGCATTTTGAATGAAATAAGAATAGTTAATTGTCATTATTTATTATACTATTACTAAACTGGGGAAAATTTTTTCTGTATAATAATTAAATAATATAAATAATAATTTTAGTCTGTGTAATTATGATACATTGATTGCATCGAATTAAAGATATAGATATATCATTTTCTATACTTTATTTTATTAAAGTAATAACTTAAAGGCTCACAGGAAGACATACAAGAGCTCTCATTTCTAAAAGGGTTTTAATGCAGAAAACGTCTGCCATGCTGCTCAAATGTGAACTGACAGAATTCACAAGTATTTTTCATATTATATAACCTGCATAACTTACGGAGTTTATCAATGTAGAAAACTGTAAAAGTAATAACACATAAATATTCACACACACTCACATACATATTATATAATATGTTAATATTACAGCATATAGTTACTATGACAATATTTGGAGCAGCTTCTCTGTTTATTCATAATCGAGAATAAGCAACCAATTATGTATTTTCTTCCTAGCTGTGTTCATTGTGCAATCTGTGAAACTATGGACATCTGGTACTTGCACAGAGGGATGGAAGGGGGGCGAGGGAGAGGGTAAGTTCAGGGGAAACCCCATATACCCTTTCCCTTGTGGAAAAGTATAGTTCATAAAAAATGATTTTTTGCTAGGGCAGGTGGTGCCTGCTTTCCCTTTGCGCATACATCTTTACAAAAACTCTAGGGGTAAGGCAGACAAGATTACGTGAAGTTGGGACATGCTGATTCGCTTTTAGTACAGATTCAACTTACCTTATGTATAAAGTCAGTTTGACCAAAACTCTGCTATAATAGTGATACAAATGAAACGATGTAATGCAAATTGTTATAATTTTCTCTTTTGAAAAACCTCTTGATCGCTCTCCATTGCTACTCAATTGTTGTGTATGAGTCTGTATGAATCTTTAGCCACAAATGGATTATCTGGGTCTGAGTGATAAACTTTTTTATGGGTGTTGCGTTTTCCTATGTACAAATTTTAGTGAAATATATTTTTATCATAATTAATTAAAAAACATTTCAAGTTAGTAAAACATTCAAGTTTAATTCTGACAAACCTCCCTAAAATAATAAATAAAATTGAGTACTGGACATCTACTTCATAATACTAGATCAAATTGACATACAGTGGATTTCGGGTATAAGGATGATAAAGGGACCACTCAATTTTCGTCTTTATATCCGGAAGTCGTTACAGGCAAAGGTATAGAGATACAGTCACGTACACATGTATAGTTTATATTCATTTATTATTGAAAATATTTGCACACATAGTTATTCACTGGTACATTTCAAAATGCTACTCAGAATATCACTTTATAACTGAACCATAAATTTAACTCCTAAACATACATGCTCTCCTACCTACCTTAGCTGATATCTATAAACAAAAGGTAAAGGTCTCCACACTTGCTGACCATTTGTGTAGATGTAAACAAAAGATAAGAAATGTTTGTGAAGGAAAGAAATCTTTGTGTCTTTGGGGGCAGACTCCAGTCACAATATTTGCATGGGATTTCTAAGAATTTGTTTTTATTTTTTTTTACTGTTCAAGGGACCTAGATTTAACGTCACTATAGGTACATGGTCCCTACAACCAAGGTCATAATAAATGAAATCCACTGTATTTGTGCTCCGTCATATACAATTTTTAGTGAAATTTATTTTTATTGCAATTAATTCAAAATGCATTTCAGACATCCAAAAACAATGCAAAAGGTTCAAGCTTAACCCTAACAAGCCTCCTAAGCTGAAAACATAATTAAAATCAAGTACCAGATGTCCCATGTAATCTCTTATGTCACATGCCTGAAAAGTTTGTTGAATATTTGTGTTCTTGTGGTATTTAAATATTCTAACAATTGTAATTTATTACATAAAAAATGCTAATGAATAGAGCCGTGGTAGCTCAGATGGTTAACACTCGCTGTAAATATAACCGAACGCAAGTAACCCGGGTTCGATACCCACCAGCACTAATAAAATTGTTAATTGCAATTTTAAGTGCTGACTTACCACATGCTCGCCGGTGAAGGAAAACATCGTGAGGAAATTTGCATGTCTGAGGAATAAGAAAAATAATATTTCGAAGACATGTGAAGTCGGCCAACATGCATTGGAGCATTGCAGCGTACACTTCTTTGCCATAAAACCCTCTCAGAAATGAGGTAAGACCTGTGCCCAGCAGTGGGACGTATATAGGTTGTAAATTTACTTTACTTACTGTTACATAAAAAATTGAATTTGTGAAAATTGGGTGCGTTTGGCAGAAAAAAGCGCTAGCAAGCGCTTGTAAGCAAAATGGCGATCGTAAGCGGTAAGCGCTGTCAAATCGAAAGTAGCTATTTTCCTCTAGGACACGAAGTTAGTTTTAAGCGGGGGACCTAACCTAATTTAAATATATGTTTGTAAAGTATTCATATTAAAAACTTACTAATCATGAATTTTTAATAACATGTATATGTCTATTCATGTCATTATATTACTTAAAACTAACATTGCACAAAAAAACGATATAAACTCTACTTCAAAACAAACAAATTAAATAAGCAAAATGGCGGATTGTGTCAGCGCTACTGAAGTAGCAATCGTGTCCTGGCCGAAAACTATTTCAGCGCTTGTAAGCGCTTTTTTCTGCCAAACGCACCCATTATAATGTAATTATCTACTAACATTGTTTTGTGTATTCTATATACCCAATATTATCCAGTGAGTGATGTAAAAGGCTACAGAGAAATGAAACAGTAGGTAGGCCAGCAGCGGCTACCTGATAACAAATCTAAATAATAAAAAACTGTGACCGCCAATGCAACTACGACAAATATACCTCCTATGTGGGAATCTATGCTCAGCAGAAGAGTTTGGAACGCCTGTAATGAATGAATAAATTCATTAATATACTAAAGGTACATATAGGTAGTATGATCTGGCATTATACACACTTACAAATTGTACAAAAATCCTGCACACGTAAAGTGAGAAAGGTGGTAATTTAGTCCTTATATTTAGTAGTACATACTGTTCATTGCTTATTTTCTTTGTGTTTCTATATTTTTAAGTCTTTTAATAGATGAAACATATTTAGATTTAAATTTATACATCATTTAACATCACACTACAATGGAAAAGCAACAAAAAAAAGGTATTAATCTCATTTAAAAATATTTATTGTAATGCAAAAAACAAAAAAAAAACTAGTTGATTTGAAAAGAAGGACAAAATAATTAATTCAAAAATGTAGGTTTTTGGAGGATTGCCAAAAATGGTTAACAGTAGCAAGGCAAAAGGATTATATGCCGAAAATTTACATAAATGAACATTATCTGTCTGTAATTTTAGGATAATCGATATTTAACCCATATTTTTACAAATATTTATGATTTTGGAAATATCGCTCGAAATTTCACTTCAATCAAAATGTCTAAATTACACAGGCGCTGGGATCAGCTGATTGCAAGCAGCTATTCTGCTAATCGTGATTGTACGCTGCTAAAGTAGGGCAAACATCTAAAGACGACCGCGTTCGTAGCTCTCGCACTGCAACGGCGGCGTGTCTCGAGTCGCACGGTACTTGATATCCAGCGTTTTGTTTACACTCTTTATTATAACCCACGCTCGCTATACTTCTAAAATCTGTCAATCTGACAAGGGGAATACCAAGTATTCGCAAAGCGATCAACGTTTAATTCGAACAACAAAGACATGTCATATCAATGCTGAAAGTTGGTGTACTTTAACAGATCTTACCTCGGCGGCCCTTGGCGATTTTTGCGTTTGTTGTTCATATCTCCTTCGCCCGACTGCCCTGGCGGGTAGGCACCTTCTCGTCTGCGCGTGGGGACCGGAATTTTGGCTAATTATCACTTCTTTCTTTTACAACACAGTCCTTTCAACTTTCGCGTATGCACTAAATTGCAGTTGAAATTATGAGTTAACACTCGAAATGCGACAACAGGGATGCATCTAATTCACTAAAATTGTTTGACATTTGCCGACAAATATAAACTGAAATATATTTGAGTACAAAATCACAATTCGATTTATTCTCGGGTACTAATCCCAGAAAATAAACGGGTTGGCAGATTTCTCGTGCCTGCAATCAGCGCAGGAATACAACATGGCGCTGTGACGTATTCATCAAAAGAATTGCAAAAATTACAAAACGTAGTTAGAAACTTCACTAGCACTTGTAACAACCAAATAAATGAATGTTGTAAATTTTAGGTTACCTAATTAATTATTGTTTTTTTCACAATAAATACCAATCTCATAAAAGGTTGGTGTTTGATCGACTTCCACTTACGAACTTTCAATATGGCGGAAAAGGTTAGTTGACTTGCCATATCAAAATAATAATTGTTAGGAGTCTGCTTTTGATGATGTGTTGGCAAAAATAATTAAATAAAGTTTATTTTAAAAATAAAGTTATCAAAACTTGCATATTTATGATAAATTAATTAACATGCTTCTTACAACCTAGTCAATATAACGGTTATTGAATTATGCGTTAACTGAGATTATTTCGTAATCATTATCAACATTGTATTGTTTCTTACTGTCATAATAATAGCATAATAATTGAGTTTAATAGATAATTTCGGTATAAACTATAAATAAAAACAAAAACATAAATTATCAAATATAATATAGAAAAATAAATGTTACATTTATTTTACATACTATATTATATTTCTTAATTTTCATTTTTGAAACCTATTCTAGTGTCTATGGTAAGGTAGGGAAAGACTTTATCGCGCGCGCGCGAAATTCGTTTATCGATAAGCCTTCTCAAATGCAATGCAAGTTTGATATTGATCGCGGTGTGGTTGTGGTGTTAATTGTAATTGTAGGCTTTAAAAATGAGTCTAAAAAACGCGGCAAAAATGACCCAACGGGAAAAATTCGAGTTTATTAACTCAGAAGTGCGTTCGTTTTATGAATATTGTAAAGAGGCGGGGATGACTGACGAGGAAATGGAAATTATTTGCCGTCCATTAACAACGGCTGTAAGAAAAGCATCCATTAAAAGATTGACTCGCGCATTTCTATTTCTCGTAATGGTAATAGCAATTGGATACACTGTGAGCCAAACGGAAACATTCCAGTGGCACGCGGCAGCGATTGCCCGAATGACACTGATAAGGCTGTTACCAATTTGGGATTGGACTCCGTTATACTATAATAAATGCTTAATAGAGAGATCGCAGCCGCATAATGTGGAGAACGATTTTGTTTCCCCTGCGGATTGCATTTCATGTGAATCTATCAGTAAGTAATATGAATATTATTACGGTTTTTTGTCAGCTCCAAGGAGAGAGGAAAATTCGTTTTATTTAATCCAAGTAGTGACTACATGGAAAGAGATGCAGGAAGTCGATGGATGCAGATGGCTTAGGACCGTGCTTTGTAGCATTCCTTAGTGGGGCCTATATTCAGCAATAGACTTGTGAAGGGCTCTAATAAAGACCCTAAACACTATACACTATGATAAGTAAAATTAAATATTTTTTTTAGTTTTAGGATAATTAAAAACATAGTTATGTAATAAATTAATTTTCGGAAAGCTACCAAAACCCCTGGGTTTACTGGGCAAAGCTGAGTACCCTATGATGACTATGCTGTGTATTTCTCTATATTACTATTCATTATTGTTTTTTGCAAATGCTTAGATAATAATAACATTTGCAAGTAGGCTTCTTCTCCTATATCAAATTTATCTATAACCTATATCAATATTAATAGCTTGAAAAAAAAGTTATATTCGTGAGATAATAAAAAGGTTTATACGTGGTAGAGCCATGTTGAAGCTGTGTTATGACTATAACACGAATATTTCGGCTCGTTGACTGTCTCGTTGGTCTAGTGGTTGTAGTAGTGCGACTGCTGATTATGAGATCCTGGGTTCGATTCCTGGGTCGAGCTAAAAAAAATCAATTATTGAGTTTAATTAATTATATATATATATATATATATATATATATTTTGAGAGTACTTTTCATCAAGAAATTCTTAGGCGCTGCCCGGAGTCAGGAAGTAAGCGGTGTCTCATCTCCGTGTCTCGGAAAGCACGTAAAGCTGTTGGTTCTGCACCTGATCTCTTTCTGGTCGTGTCGGTTTACAGTCCCATCGGATTACGAGAGTGAGTGAATAGAGAGTGCACCTGTGCTTTCGCATACACTCTAGCATTATAATCCTGTCCTGCGCCGATGGCTAGTCTCTGTTGAGGCCGGCCGCGGTAACCTAAATTCGGTTTTGGAGGACTATACTAGGTACTATATTACTAATACTAGCATACAATAGAAGCATAACACTGCTGTTTCGTATGGTTAGGTTTGTAGGGACTGCCCCTTTAGTCTAGTGGTAGTAAGTGCAACTGTTGACTATGTGGCCAAGAATTCGAATTTGGCGTCAGGCTGAAATCAGTTAATGGATTTTTCAGTCAGGAAATTCTCTGTAGCAGCCCGGATTCAGGAAGCAACTACATCACGGTCAAAATTTGGGTTAGGGGACAAGGTGGATAATAGAAGGTTTTTACTGGTTTAATTCCATTTTAGCCCTCAAAGGTGAAAACGCGTCTGTATTTGATTCTTAGTAAAGGACAGATGTAAATATCTATGGTCCACAGCACACACCATGGGTTGTGTAGTGGCGGTGTTAGAATATCCACTAGCCCATATCGTCCCGAGGGTGTCCTGAGAGGCGACAGAGGGCAACTGCAACAGGAGATGGGGAGCAACACCATCCTGGTAACTGCGGTTGACGACACACGTTCCAGACCTGTCAACTATAGCAAAATCCCCCCAACGAAACAATACCAGGCCGATGTTCAGCAGTGGACTTTTATAGGCTGTACTGGATGAAATGGAACAATGACAGCATCCACGTACAAGTTTACCTTTTTTTTTAAAATAGATTTATAGAATTAACTAACACAGCTCCTGTATTTATATTGTCTAGACATAGCAAATTAGTCTATTTGAAATGCCAAAAACATCTGCTCACGTTGGCTAATCTTCACTTCCTCACTGAGTCTGGCTGGCCCCCAGCAAACCCTCAATTTTGGCTCAATAGAAAATAAAGGCAATCTACACATACATACATACATAAACACTCACGCCTGTGTTTATGTATGTATGTATGTACCCAGAGGGGTAGGCAGAGACTACAGACTTCCATTTGGCACGATCCTGACACACCCCTCTCGCCTCCTTCACATCCATACACCTACGCATACATGCTCTTCGGTTAATGGTACTCCTAATTTGGCCCGTTTTCAATAAATCGCCAATTTGGTCGATAAATTTTCGCCTAGGATGTCCCTTTCCGACTCTGCCATTCACTTCTGCAACATAAATTTAAAATTGGATTGCAATCTACACATGATATATTTTTACCCGCTGGCCCTAACAAGAGGATAATATGTTTTGAATGTATGTTGTAAATATACGTATATTTATTTGGCACGCTCAGTAGCCTAAACGTCTGGATGGATTTCAACATATGGGGTGTTCAATTCGTCTCCATTGTGGAAGTGACGTTTAATAAAATATATTTTCAGTAAAGTGACACGTGTACACCGACATTTACGTGGTAGGAGCCTCTCTACAGCTATTTTATGGTTGTAGCACGAATGGGTCGGCTTGACTGGGAAAATACACGCTTTCACAGAATACCAGCGTAAAATAGAAGCGCTATGCTGCTGTGTTTCGAATGGTGAGCGTAGAGAACCTGAGAACCTTTTATTGGAAATAAAGCATTCCATCTTAGTCCTCAGGAGTGATCTGCATTTTTATTCTTCATAGATAGAGGATACATGTCTATATATACGATATATAGCATCCACTTACCATCAGGTGGGCTGTGTGCTCGCTTGTCACCCTAATTCTATTAAAAAACAAAATTTTACGAAGTCGGGTTTATTAAATTACTGTGTCAACCATTGGACTTGTTTATATTTTAATTTTACAGAGACAATCGCCCGCTTAGCAGATACAAACTACAACGACGTGTTCAACCATCACTTGCTACGAGGGGCCCCAGTGATCGTAGAAGACGCATTCTACGATTGGTCTATTACTCGTTCGGAGCTTAACCTCACTAGCTTTATCGGTGACGACGATCGCCTACGAGACTCGGTACCCTGTAGGATCCTCACTAACATCAGACTTGGTCGACAGCCAATGGACCTAGAGGAAATCGTTTCGCGAATAACCAATACAAAGATACCCAGCTGGTTCGTTCACTTCCAGAACTGCGATATACGTGCTGTGAAGTCGTTTAGAATTCTCGCGCCTAGACCGTATTTCCTGTCGCCACATATCCCCCCATCTCACTTCAACTGGCTCCTACTATCTAAAAACTACGACACGTACAGACATAAGTACCTTGAATTGGACGTAGGGTTGATTATCATGTCTCAGCTAAAGGGAAAGAATTTTGTGCAACTTAAACCCCGAACGCCTTGCCAAGACGTCTGTTACACATTGAGTTTTGAATTGATCGAAGGTGAAACCCTGGTGTTGGCCAACTCGCTGTGGGAGTTTGCGTATGTTCCTGGAAAGGGGGAGAATGTTGCGATGATTACTGAGACCGACTGGTTGGAGTCATAATGCGGAAACATATTCAAATGGCATGTGTTTTAAAAAATCGTGGTAAAAATTCAGTCTATGTAAGCTTTGCTGTTTTCACAGAAAAATTAAAAGTAAGAATATTACAATATATTATCTTGCTTAGCGGGTCATAAGTTCAGACATATTTGGTAAAACTAAGTATGTGTATAACTTGAATGTAATAAACCTTTGTCGTTTTGAAAGTTTGCGTTTTCGATTAAATTAAAGAGGTTTAAATGATTTGCTTGTTTTACATACCTAGTTTGAAGAGCATCTCCCGCCCTCCCTCAATTGCACTAGGAAACACTAGGCAAGACACCATTGTCGGTAATATGACACGTGTTTCGCCTTTAAACGAAGTATCACCAGGAGAAACAGAGATCGTATTATCGACGATGGTGGTTCTGGGATTAGCGGTGACGAGGATAGGAGGGAGGGCGGGATATGCTCCTCAAAATAAGTAAGAAATTTTCATCAGGATCTTAGCTTATTAATTTTAATATGTTCAATATAATCTACTATTAAGGGGATATAGTAAGTCAGCTCAAATTCTAATTTCGCCCCCACTTGTCTGCGCGTCGTATACTATGTACCGACATGTTTGTAATCACTAATACTGTAAGTAGATAGGTCGTTAGTCACTTATTTCATTAGGTTCATCATATTTATGCCTGTTTCTTAACGACAAGCCAGTCGCTCCTTTTTTATTACAGTTATTTCCCATTTTAATTTTACGTCGTCCTGTTGCGTAATGTGTATTCTGATCGTAAGCAACACAACCTCCCCCTTCAAAGGCTGAAGCGAAACTGACCGGGCGGCAGGAATCACGCTTCAAGAGGCCGATAGTTTAGGTAATTTCTTTTTACAGTGAAAATAATGGTATTTAAAAAAATGTAAATAACATAAGCACTGCTTTATAGTTATTTCAGTTAGTATGCAAAGTTTCATGATCTTATTTAAAGTATTTTATGAATAACAGCGGTTTATTGTTTATTTTGGAGGTGACTTTGGATTTTTTTTCCTTCCTTAACATTAATCCTCAACATTACCATACATTTATTTCAAAATTAATGCTGCAATATTTTCGGCATAACGGAGATATTTCCCCTTGACGTAGTTACGCCTAATTCTATTAATAACTCGATTAAAATAAAAACTTCTTGAAATTCATGGAATAGAATTCGTTGCGGTTATTACCAACGCCAAAAAAGTTTTTGTTAAGGTTTCTGTGTATTATATATGCATATTTTATGCTAGGATAGAGAAATGTTAGCAGTTTGTGAACAAGTAGGTAATAATAAATATCGCACTAGTGAAAAGCACCCGAAATGAACGAGTCGCGTATATTGAAAGTATACAAGGACAGCACGCATTCGTAGTGTTCTTACACTGTGTGTTTTCAGAATGTGTACTATTTCTGCGTAATAGTCGCGTGTACTTTCCAACGGTCATTCAGTAAATTAGTTTAGCGGTTACACAAGGCTAGAACCGACATGTTCTGACATTGTATACATTTAGGTTACACAATATAGGTTCTGACTGTATAATTAGGTTAGGAAATACATTTACATTTGGTTAAAGAAATCTTTGTAGGTGAACCGACATTTCTGACATTGTATACATTTAGGTTGTAATCGCATAACAAGTGTAAGTAAAGTAGGTATACAAGCTCAGAAATTTACTAAGTAAATGTTATTATATTAAAAACATTTGCAACAATTAGTTATCAACTAATCATGTAGTTATAACTTTATGGCAAATTTAAAAGTAACTGTTGAAATAAAAGTCCTTTGTGGGAGACAAAATTATTTTTATTATAAAAGTAGTAAGTAGTACATTTTCTTTTTTTATCACGGAATTGTCAGGCGAACAGGAAGTGATTATAAGTTTAGTTATAATATTAGTGTTATTTTGTACAACATACAAATACTATCTACACACATTAATAACATACACTCTATCGCGTTTATGCTCGATGTATGTTTTTAACTAGTGCAGCAAGTTTTTCGCTCAAAGTTTAAGCGTACCTTATTGGAAAGTAAACGCGATAAAAGCGTAATAACCATATATAGTTTCTAAAAATAGTTGTGGTCATAACAAATTGAGACCATATGTGATCAGTCTCGACCTGTGCATACTTACAACAACTTGTATATTTTCAATATACGCGATCTAAGCTATGTTTATCCCCAAAACTTGAATTTTTTTAAATTATTTTTTTATTAAATCTTAATGAACCAGGAAGAGGAAGAAACCAGGGGGGGGGGGCTAGTTCATAATTAAAAGGCATTAAAATGAATTCAAAAGTCTCGCTCGGATTTCTTAGAATGGTTCACTCTACGGTGCCTGTATATAGGTAACGGTAGCAGACATCCAGATGAAGGAGCTTTTGGATGTCATAGTTTTACACCTTAATAAAAGATGTTTTAAGGGACTCAGCATTTTGATGCTACTCAGCTACAGGACGATTGTGCGTTTTGACGTTTTACGTTGGTTATGTTGTATTGTGTGATGTATCGATTATAAATCGATGTCTTTTTATATTAATGTATTGTTTTAAATTGCAAATTATTATCCGTACCGTTACATTTACAGCCTCTTAAAATTAGAGATGGGCCGAACATGAATTTCACCGAATACGAATATTCAGCCGAAAATTCGGTAAAACTTTTACCGAACCGAATATTCGGCCAAACATTATTCGTCGGTCCCTAACCAATTTCTGTTGAAACTTGTTACCGTAGAGCGCCCGGAATTACTGCCGGAACCTGCCTCTCGCTCACCCGCCACACCTGACATGTTTTTGCATGATCTAGTACTGAGCAAATTGCCGGCACATGCTTATATTTTGACTATTTTTGTGAGAAAAAGAGTAATTCGTGAAAATTGATAATTATATGATAAAAATAAGTGATAGGAGATCTACCATTTGGACTTATTTTAGAGAAACTGAGGACCAAAATAAAGTGAAATGTACTAATGTAATGTAATGTTTCTTTGTTTGATTCCAAAAACATTTTATCAAGCTTTCTATTAGCTATAATTGGAAATAAATCTACAGTGCATCAAAGCATAACGCTATACAAGTAGATTTAACACATTAATAAAATATACTTTCAACAGTAAAATTATGAAAGACATGGTATTACTTAATTTGTACATTTCAATACAGTGGACACTTTGAGTACCACATTAACGAATGTTCGGTAATTTAGCCGAATATTCGGCCGAATACGAATATCGGTAAAGCTGCCGAATATGCCGAATACCGAATATAAAACGAATATTCGGCTCATCTCTAATTAAAATCCCCTGCTGTCTAGGCCCCCCATAGATTGCCTCTTCGTAAGGGGGTTGGCAACGCAGTTTTTTTTAGTCGGTACTAGGAAGACGTTGCAGCCCATCTCCTGATTTGTTTCCCCCTGTCGCTTCTTACGACACCCACGGGATGATATGGGAGAGTGGATATTCTTAAAATATTATCATTACATTTATTGTAGCTCTCTTCTATATCTTTCTGAACCGTATGCCGTAGAAAAGTTGTATTCTGCAAAAAAAACTTACGACTCGATGATTGTAAGAAAATTTTCGTGTAGATTTTGAAAGTATATTATATCAAAACTTTAAAGCAAAATACATAATAATCATTGAAATATGACTATCAGTATGTCTATTGCTATCACTGGCTTAGTAGTCACACTAATTTGGATAAGCACTTTATTTACCTTAAAAATAATGAGGCATATAATACAGAAGGGATTGAAATATAAATAAGGTTAAAAGAAATATATATTATTAAAGTAAGTAAACTACCGCACTAAAAAGTGGATTAATGATTAATCGGAGGTTCCTCACAAATGTATAAAATCCACACAAAACGACTTAATATTTAATGAAGCGACTCTAGATTTCGGTAGATAGTTGAAATATTTGATAATGTACTACTATTCACACTTGACGAAAAAAATTGCGTACGTTTCCTAAAATATTTCAGATTCAAAGAACTTTGACATAGTCATAATATATTATTAATTTGACCAAAATAATTAATATCATTTAAATATCGGACCCAAATCGAGACTGATACAAGTTGGAACATATCAACATCTCTCTGGCATACGATCTCATAGTCGAAACATTTTTTTAATATCTACGTAGCATAATTAATTACACTTCATATTATCCTGCACTGTGACTTTATTACACAACACCATGTCTATGAATTGTCTTGAAAGCGGAAATAACATTATAACAAAGTGTAAATTACATAAATTATTATGAAGTAACAGCCTATACGTCCCAGTGCTGGGCAAACAACTTTCATTCCTGATATACCCTATACCTAAGGCCTAGGAAGAGTTCGCCACGCTGACTCAATGCGATTGGGCAGATTTATCTTCTAATATTTAATAATTTTTCAGACATAAGTGGTTCCCCAATGCTTGCGATCAATATTTCGCTTTGTCTAAAAGCCAAATGTATTCTTAGGGTATAAAATGATTGCAGAAATCGTAATCAGTTAAAGTTATTATTTTAATAGATAATTTTACGTATGAGACTTTATAGAAATCATAAAATATATAAGTAGAATTTTCATAATTTCGGTGTATATGCTAGAAAAAATAAATATACCTAAATATTAATATTGTACATTTTTTACAATGGTTCTTTAAAGTGGCTTAGGCTGTGAGGTATCCAAGAAGAAGAGAAGAGAAGAGACAGCGCACCTGTAGCGTGTATTCATGCCTCCAGGAGCCACTTAACAACAACGAACATACAGTCGCTTATAACTTCAGTTTTTCTTTAAATGTAACACTTAATGGCAAGTGGCTTCTGCGGCACATGGATATTCGTTGCTTCAATTGGACAAGGAATATATCTTCCGAGCGTTAAGATGAAATGTCTCATTAGGTTGGTACGAAGCTAGATGGACTCAGGGGCGTAGATGTGGAAGCGTGGCCCATTTCGGCAGATTTTAGGGAGTGGTTTTTAAGTTGGCTGTTACTGAATACTTCTGATTAGCTTTACTCCAGTATTGCAAGCTTTGAAAATAAAGACAATCTGCGCACTCGCCAAGGGTAGGGATAAGTATGAAAAGTACATTCTATTGTTTTATTCATTTTAAGTAATATACAAACACTACATATAGAAGACTTAATTCTATGTTTTATTTAGGATACCTCGTGTGAACGGAGTAGAAGCCTATGGCACTGATACTTTACAAAAAATAAAAACAAAAGGTTTGAATTGCGCGGCAATAAAACAATAAATTTAGTAGGCATCTTTGACCTTGTCACTTCGCAGGGTTACAGGCTAGGGTAGATATGATTCAAGATGTCTTGAAGTAATAATATCTTTAATTAAAAAAAATGTTTATTGAAAGCTGTAAAATGTTGTAATCTAAAAGTGTGTTAATCTTTTTAAGTTAACATATTTCCGCTTTTAAGTCAATCGTTGTGTCACTATATTATATTATATAGAGATATATTATATTATATATTGTATAGAGTTTAAGAAGTTTAAAATGAATTTTTATTGTGACAAAGAGTACCTCAGTATTACATATTACATATATATAAATCGTAATGTCAAGCAATCAGTTTTTCATTTTCCTTACTTTTTACATGGTTAAAAGCGTATGATATGTTACCGCTTTTCATTTTATTAGCCAGTTAATTTAATGGCTAGTCCAACGCTGTCATTAAATTAGCTGGCCTAACTTTTAGTCGAATAAAATTAAAGCGTATGTCCATACAACCATATGTAATACCAATGCTAACTGTGCACGAGTTTAGATGCTACCACATATCCCATTTCGTTTTTTCTCTGTCGTGTCTTAGACACACACGGGTTATATTGTTTTAAAATAAGGTTGACAAACGAGCACACAGTCCACCTGATGGTATGTGCATGCCATAGGCATGTATATCTCGATGAAGAATGAAAATAAAGCCGTGGAAGGAAAAGGGGAGATCTCCCGCCGGGCAAGGTCTTCTGCCCCGGGAGCGGCCAACGCTCCAAATGGTAGTTCGAAGCTATTCTATATATAGTGTTTTGATTTGGAGCTTTGATAGCGCGATTTAGGCTTCGATGTGTTTTTCGCTTGTGACGCGACGACAGCGCCGCCACAATACAGATGTTTTGTAATCTCTCAGGACTACGACGCAATGCCTCGTTTCTAGTAAAAAGGGTCTCCGGTTTTCTACACTCACCATACGAAATACAGCAGCTATTTTACGCTGATTTTCTGTGAGAGCGCGATCCTTCCTCGGTCGACCCAACGCATTTGTGCTACTACCATAATATAGCTGCCATGAGGCTTCTATGTATGAGACGTACCTATATTACTCTTTATTGAAACTAGCATAATTGTGTAAAAATGATTATATGTCAGCAATATGCAGCAAAATCAAAAACAATTTTTAATCTGTAAAATTATTTATTTCATTAAGCCGACACTGGCAGCATTATGAATTACCATACCCAGCTTCTTAAGTTTCATTACATAATATAATACTAATAGTCTGTGACTAGTCAATCTTCTCCTTGTGCACGGGCTTGCCTCGAAGCCACATCAGTAAGTTCTTAAGCGACAACACTACCGGGAACATTATTGGTAGAAACAGCGGAATGTAAATTGCGTACCTGTAATGAAAATAATAATATTATAATATCTTTACTGCAATATCCATTACCCCATATCGTCCCGTGCATAGAATACTACAATACACAATAGAATGGCTGTCAACCTTATTTTGTACGACGATAGGCGTCGTCTGGAGCACACATACAAGCAATAACGTCGTATTACCACTACTACAAACCCAATTCGCTGTGTTGACAGACAGATTTTAATACATATTTATTTGTAAATAGCTTGCAATTTGGCATTTTCTAAATAATTTGCATGAGAAATTCGAAAACGATTGTAACGTCAAAACACATCTCGTGTTGACATTTATACGTGTGAATTGACGTGTTAGTGACATGTTAGTAGCTACACGGGCTCCGCCCACTCCACTGTTCTATTATGTATGTATTATAGTATTCTATGGTCCCGTGGGTGTCGTAAGAGGCACCGGAGGAAAACTGAAACGAGAGCGAAATTGAGATGGGTGATAAAAAATGCGGTTCCCAATCCCACGTGCAAGGCGTGGCGACTGTGGTAAAATCCACCCTATGAGGCAATCTACAGGGGAGGTAATCTATGATCAGCAGTGGACTTTGATAGACTGTAATGGAATTGAATGGATATTTAGTGCATCCTTAAGATTAAGCACGAAAAGTCATAAAAACAATACTAATTTTCTTCAAAAAATGTACTGCTTGTAAAATTAGTCTAGTAACAATTATTATGAAACTATTGACATCTGATTGACTGCCTCTTTGGTGTCTAGTAGTCGTAAACGTGATTGCTGAAGGTCCCGGGTACGAATCCCGGTCGAACCAAAAAAAAAAAACAGATAGATATTGAGTTTTCCCGTCAAGAAATTCTCAGTAGCAGCCCGGAGTCAGGAAGTTAGTGGTGTTTCACCCTCGTGCCTCGGAAAACGCGGGTGTCGGATTGCCGTCCCATCTGCCTAGGAAATAGGCGTGTGTGTTGGCTGTGAGGCATTCCATCTTACTCCACAGGGATTTTTTTTTAATTTTTTTAAAGAATATTAACAATGCAATAAACATTACTAATATTAACCTTAACAACTCGTGGTAAACTTAAATTGCTTGTGTTTCGAGTGGTTCACGCCAGTAGTCGAATGGCGGATTCAAAGCCACGACCTTTTTGAGTTCGCGGTCCGCGCCCTGCCATTAGGCTACTGTCGCTTACTAACAACATTAACAACGCATCTGTAGCATTCTGTGTTAGAAGTTGGTTGCGGGTATCCATGGATTATCAGTGGCTATTTACCCATCAGGCGGACTCTAAGATCGTTTGTCGCTTCAGTTTTATTTAAAAATATCTTCCATCGTCAACGCTAATAGAAAACTGTAAACAAGTGATTATTAAAAATTTTGTACTTTAAAAATTTAATATACCACGTTTTTTCACATACCCACATTGTCACCCGACTGTGAGCTATGTTCAAAATTTCAAGTCTCCAGCTCATCGGGAAGTACTCGAGATTTAAGTTGCAAGATTCCACACGGTACGACAGACAGACAGACAAGAAAGTGACGCAATAAAAATGTGGTAAAATGAATGGTTTCAAGGTTAAGGGCCTATACTACCTCAACTCAAATTCTAATTTCGCCCCCACTTCCCCACGCGTCGTATGCTGTGTACCGACATGTTTGTAATCACTAATACTGTAAGTAGATAGGTCGTTAGATACTTATTTCATTAGGTTTATCATATTTATGGCTGTTTCTTAACGCCAACCCAGTCGCTTCTTATTTTTATTACGGTTATTTCCCATTTTAATTTTACGTCGTCCTGTTGCGTAATGTGTATTCTGATCGTAAGCGACAAAGCTTTCCCGTTCGAAAGCCGAAGCGAGACTGAGCGGAGAGCGGGGGTATCGGGCGGCTAGGTACAAGCTTCAAGACGCCGATAGTTTAGATAACTTCTTTTCACAGTGAAAATAATGGTAATTAAAAAAAAAAACTTAGGCCCAGCTTTATAGTTAGTTCAGTTACAATGCAAAATTTCGTGATCTAATTTATTTTGTGAATACCAGCGGTGTATTGTTCGGTTTCGAGGTAACTTAGGATTTTTTTTCTATCGAGAAAATTTTATGGAATCGTGTTTTCGTCTAACATAGTACTTAACATTAATCCTTAATTTTACCATATATTTATTTCAAAATTATTGATGCAATATTTTCAGCATAACGGCGGATCTTGCTAAGCCATTTGAGGTAGTATAGGCTATTAAGTCACGTGACGCGAGATCACACGAAATCAAAATATAATTACTGGCAAAACTCATTATAACTTTATGTTTTAAAACATTTTAAATATTATTTGAACTTTAATTGTATTGCAAATACTTTAACAAACGGTACACTCACTTTTGGTCATCGGGGAAGTACAGCAGAGCGAGTAGGCTGGGGTCCATGAAGGCCGTCTCTGCAGCCAAAAACGCGGTCTGCGACTTGCGATACGACTCTACTAGATCGCCTTTAATCGCCAGATCACCGGCCTGATATATCGCTTCTACCGCTGCATTAATGGAAGCTCCCACTTCATCGTTTATCACGATGTTGGATATTTCGCCTGTGGAGAAAATATCATCCGCTCTTAAGACCGCGTAGCCGACTGGTTAGATCACTTAATGTAATCACTTGAAGTTTCAACAAGTATATAAATATATGCGTATTACATGCTTCAACTTAAGAGACACTATAGTTTGAATACCGGCGTAAAATAGCAGCTTAATGCTGCTGTGTTTCGTAAAGATGTGTGTAGAGAAGAAACATAGACCCTTTTTATTGGAAGCGAGGCATTCCATTTTAGTACTCACGGGTGACAACGCATCTGCATTTTGATACGAAATCGATGGTAGATGTAGATGTCTATGGGCCGCAGCAATTACAAATAGGTGGACTGTGTGCTCGTTTGTCATCCTTATCAGACAGAGAATTTCGAATATATATACAAAACGTAACATAATTAACGCACTTTGAGAAAGTAGTTTGTTCAGAATCGTTTACTAAATCGATTCCTATCATTTTTAATATAGGGAATTTTTTATGCCAAAAATAATTAAAACTACGTAAATTACAGTCACACTAAATCTGTACAGTCAGAACCGTAACTTAAGGCAATAAGACTTTTAAGAGTGTAGTTTTATTTGTATTATTACTAATTCTGTCATTCAATAAAAATAAAGAAAAATAAACTTTATTTCAAGCACGTTAAAGTCTTTGCGTTCGTAGATTTGTACTGTGACCACAACATTCTTCCAGAATTAGTATAATTAATTTGATAAATAATCAGTGCATTAAAATGTTTAACTACAAATTCAGTGTATTTATTATGATTATAATAATATAAATATATTCATAATTTTTTGTACCCACTATACATACAATATAATTATATCAATATGATACTTAAGTATTATATATACTATGTCTTTATAAAAAGTTGCGAATTTTAATCCTCAATGTATTAAATGTCAAAAGAAATAAAGTACAAAGTAAAGAAAAGGAACATAAATTCCGTAACATACCAAGACACGTCTAATATACGAGTATATATCTACCTAGTAACTGCGCCAGAGACTGCAAGGTCCTCTCGGCAGACGTGATTTGCTCCAAGCTCCTGATCCTCAGGAGACTGTCGACTTCCCAACGCCGCGGTATCACGGAGCGAAGTGGCTCTAGGTATGCACCTTCGATATTACTCTGCGAGTTATAATGGGTTTAGAGAGCATTTGGCTAACTTCGGTTATTAATTATTAATTTTTGCTTCGTTCTACGCAGGATCTACTTGGTGATATAATCTATGATCTAGGTTATATGATAAAGCTGTAGCTATATTATGCAGCACTACGAATACGCCGGCTCGACCGGGGAAGAAAAACGCTCTCATATAATATCAGCGTGAAAAATCAAAATAATGCTGTGTTTCATATGGTGAGTGTAGAGAATAAGAGACTCCTTACTGGTAACGAGGCAGTCCATCTTAGTCCTACAGGTGACAACGCATCTGCATTTTGATTCCTAATCGAGGATAGTTTTTATATACGTGGTAGAGCCACGCTGCAACTATATTATGGTTGTAGCACGAATGGGTCAGCTCGACCGGGGACGGATCAAGCTCTCACAGAATACCAGCGTAAAATAGAGGCTTAATACTGCTGTGTTTCGTATGGTGAGTGTAGACCGGAGACCCTATTTTACTGGAAACGACGCATTCCATTACAGTTTTCAGGGGTGAAAACGATTCTGCGTTTTGATTCTTAATCGAGGATAATTAGAGATGTCTACGGGCCACAGCATCCACTTACCGTCAGGTTGACTGTGTGCGCGTTTATCATCTTATTCTATAAAAACATATACTTCCCATATGTAACTATGAAATGAAATCTAATTTTTTTTTGCAATAAAGACAATAAATAATACATATTGAAAGTATTTTTTTTATTTATGGTAAGTATACCGTAGTTGATACGTCTAGTAAGCGGTTGGCATGCGCAGATTTTTCTTATTACTCAGTTGTTATCAGAAAAATGCTGTTGCCAATCTTGTGGTTTAGTATGCCTCTGTCACCTCTTACGACATCCATGGGATGATATGAGTACGTTTGTAACCCTTATTCTATAAAAAAAAGTCTATGGGCCGTAGCATCAACGTACCATCAGGCAGAGTTGACTCGCTTATCACCTTTAAAAAACGTGGTACTTCTCTGTCTAGGAGTCTGGTTGGGAGGTGCACCCATCTTACTTCTGTCTGTCGCCAAATAGCAGTGTCTGGACTGCACTACGCAGTATAGATACAGGCTGTGACCTGTGAGTCATTCCATCTTAGTCCTCGGAGTTGGTAATGCATCAGTAGCCTTCTTTGTGTAAAGCTGAATGCAATTGTACATAGATTGCAGTAGTCACTTACCAAATGGACTGTAAGTTCGTTTCTCACCACAGTTTTATTTAAAAAAAAATGGTCGACCCTGCAGGCCATCCCTGGAATTTCCCGCTAATTTCAAATGCAAAGCGCTCCAAATTTCACCAAATTATGCTGCGAAATCTCGAAGTTATGTTAAAAAAACTAAAAATTCTTTCTCACGTCACTTTTTGAGGTTAAGTTCTGATTAGTTTTTGAAATCGATCGATAAAGTTGTTTGATGGTTATTCCAAAAAAATTATTTTTAAGATTTCTCAAAATCTACTCGTGCGAATGAGGTCATATTATCATCAAATCTATTCCACATTAAGATCTTTAGAACGCCGCAAACCGCATCTCAATCGATCAAGGCGCACACTCACACATACACACACACGCGTCCACGTGAAATTAGTCAGAATAGCTTCCTGGGATCTCAAAACATCGAGATCTGATGAAAACTCGATTTTTGAAAATTGGGTTGAAACCAATAACTTACCTATTTTTAAAAAATTTCAATTTTCTTAGCGGGAAGTTAAAAAAATCTCGATCTCTGGTAGTGATATATGCTTGTGTTTGAATTTATTTTACCAAGCCATTTTCTCTATAGAAATTAATTCTTTTTAAATTGACATAACGAAACATCCTTGGTAGGAATAGGATCGGTGTTCTATTGATATCAAATGGGGTGATCCTGAACATATTCCCAGAGCCTCAGTTTTCAGAGTAACAGTACTTGACGTATATAATAGCGACCCGCCATAGCTTCATGTGGGCGGTATAAATTAAAGTTTTTCAAGTCATCATCATTCACATTTACGATAATTATCTATTTTCTTTAATTTTTATCAATTTATCGAAAGAAAAATCCAAGCAATCACACCTGACATTACTCTGTATCTGCTTATAAAGTTTCATCAAAATCGATTCCACCATTCCGAAGATAAGCTTGAACAAACAGACAGGCAGATAAAAATATTAACAATGGTTATTATTGTCCTATCGCAGATGTCTGTGGGCCACAGCATCTACTTGTCACCAGGTGGACTGTGTGCTCGTTTGTCACCCTTATTTTAGAATAACGTCTCACCTTATCAGTAATTCCCAACAGCTCTCTCAGCTGCGCAATAAAGGTACCCATGATGAGTTTAACGGGAGGCTTCCACGCGGGGCTCTCCTGGCGGCAGTCTGCTGCGGTTGGGTTCCCGAATACCACTCCACCCCACTTGGGCGAAATGAACGCTTGAACTGGCGCCGACACTTTCTTCTCTAGAAGGAAATTTAATGGAGACCCTTTTAATTTTATTATTATAAAAACTTAGCTTATCATATCAATTTATCTGCTATCCATATCCAGTTTACACAACTTTACAGTGTCTTGCAACACTACACAAAAACTTTTAATCATCGACGCTGCTTGATACTGTCGATTCTTTTTTAAAAGAGCCAAACTTCAACGTATTATGGATGTAGCACGAGTGATCTGCTAGACCGAGGAAGCATCACGCTCGTACAGAATAATCACGTTAAATAGCAGCTTAATACTGCTGTATATGATGAGTGTAGAAAATCGAAAAGCCATTTTAGAGGAATTGTTCGGTATAATTCCAGCCGCCAAATTCCACCAACGCACATCGCGACAAACCCCACGCTGCTATCCACACCATCTGGATGCTTAGCGATCCACTACTGTACTATCTCGTACGACTCCTTTGTGGGATCGTTTACCACCGGCGATTTTTCACGAGAAAGAAGTGAAAACATCCGATTCTGTAATTTTTTTTGTTTCGTAAGAGGCGACAAAGATGAGAGATGGAATGAAAAAATTAAAAACAAAAATAAATAAAATGTAAAAACAAACAACATCAAACGCGACAGAAAATTTAAGTTCAAATGAAATAAAATATAAATAAAAATATTTCACGCCAAATGATTTATTTCATATAATCGATCATTTTCAACCACAAGCCAATTTTATAGCAAATAAATGTTACAATACTTTCGTTTAGACATGTGGAGCCTAAACTTAGTGAAATAAAAATCAAAAGAATATTTTATTTTGAGCGAAATTACTTTGAAATAGCGCTACCTACTTCATTCTATAGATAAAGTAATTTTAACGAACAAAAGTTGACTGTCAAGTTAGTACATAAAACAGATGTCAGATGGCCCCATAGAATACTATAATACATATATAATAGAACGGGGGAGAGGGCGGAGCTCGCGTAGCCACTACAATATCACTAACACGTCAATTCACACGTATAAATGTCAAAAATGAGGCCGATGACGACCGAGCCGAGCGCGCTTGATGTCTAGTGGACCCGAGCCCGAGTAAGCCCGATTCAGCGTTACCGATCCGAGTGTGACGTTTCACTTTCGTTCACTGTTCAGAAAGAACGCGCTTAAAAATTTTCACTTGAGAAAAAGTTGTAGAGGAATATTTATTTTTATGCCAGCGATCCGGCCCGGCTTCGCGCGGGCAGGGTTCCGTCACTCGCTCTAGGCCACGCGTTATATGCCTACCGCTCTTCGTATCGTCCACGATACAACCGACATAGGGCTGCCGCAAGCACCGACATTGCACCGCGCACGTTTCCCGCGCTTATTAATCGAAATGCCAGAACCATGTGTTTATTGTGCAGTGTATGGGTGTAAAAGTAAAAAAACAAATAAAATTGTCTTTTTTGCGTTGACTCATATATTAAAGTTTATTATGTAAGTGATGCAAAAAAAAAAACATAACTGCACTAGCTTCAATGCTTTGTTACAGGATAACCCTAATGTTCATGAAACAACACTGTATACTTATAATAAAGATTCATCTTTTTATGGTGGGCTAAAATTCCCACCAGAACCGTTTAATAATTATATTGAAGAATTAGAAAGATTATTCTCAAATAATTTTGACAACGTCATAATGAATCGTCTGGCAGCACAGTGTTGCAGATTTTACAAACCATTGTTTTTCCTCTGCTTTGCTCCTGTTTTCCTCGTGATTATTTATCAAAATTATTTACGCGATTTAGGAAACTTCAACGATAAAATTTAATAACTGAGAATTCAGAGAAGGAAAAAAAGTATAAATTAATTTATAAAACTCAAACATATTTGATTGACAAATAAAAAATATTGATAGTATTAATTGTTAGTATGTATTTCGCAACATTCGTTTTATTACAATAATCATCATAGGTACGACCCTAGCGCATTCGTGCGATGACGTGCTCCCACGTGAGTCGCACGACGGGCAACACAATCTCGACTCTTCGTGCGCGTACTTACAGTACATTTTCTTCTCGCAGCGAGCAGCAGATATTATTATTAAGATTTTGTAGGCTATAATAGAGTTAGGTATTTTCGGTTTTGTATGGTAGTGATGTATCTGTTGGTAAACTATTTATTAATCTATGGCGCGGGTGACTTCTGGATCTCGACAACAGCGCCACCTACCGAGTCCAATCGAAATATGTTTAAAACATCTAGACTCAAACATACACAATTTTTTTATATAAATTTGTCCAGTCGTTTTCAAGTTTTTGCGATACTAATAGTGTTAGAGCCACGCGGCAGCTTTTGCTGCTGCACGTATGGCTCGAACCGGGGTGGCACCACGACTTCACGGAAGACCAGCGTCAAGTAGAAGCTCTGCTTCTGCATTCCGTCTGGAGGGTTCATGTGGCCGGAGGCCCAATCCCCCCCCCCCTATCATTGTAGCGGAGTTAATTAGAATACTACCCCAGGAGGGTATCAGCACCTCTGCTGACGGAGAATCCCTCGCTGAGCATCCATGCCCAAGCTACCCTACTCTTCCTGAGCGCGGATACTCAGGCTACCACGCGTATTCTGAGGGGGAGGTTGGGGGGGGGGGAAATTCTGCTCGAGACTCGGGGCTGTCGGAGCAATAAGACAAAGGAGCCCCCTGCCACGCTACCCGTGAATTTCTGCAACATCAGGGACTTCATTCAAACATTAATGCTGCCCACTACCGTCTGGAAACGACAAAGCCGGCCTTGCTCTTTGTAACCGAGACACAGGTGTCATTTCCAACTGATACTTCGTATCTCTCCTACCCGGGGTAGAAATTAGAACACTCTTTTGTACCCCGGGCTGGAGTTTGCGTGTACGTCAGAGGGGAAATCTGTTTTCGACGCCTCGACAGTCTTGAAGGTGTCCTGTCCTGTCCATCTTATGGCTGTGCGTAGACAGCGACGACCATCTCCGTCTCTACGGATGCCTCTGCAGGTCCCTAAGCGGTCATGCTGACACAGACCGACTTATCGACTACGTCCAAGTTGCTGTAGACTCCGTGCTACAACAGGTCCCACCGGCAGAGATCGTGATACTTGGTGATTTTAACGCCCACCACGCTGAAGGGCTTGATTACCGTTTAACCGATTATGCGGGTAGATCTGTATATGACTTTTCTTTGGCACATGATCTGATACAACCGGTTACCACGCCTACGTGGATCCCAGAAGATCATGTACCTTACCTGTTGGACCTTCTGCTGACCTATCATCCGGACGGATATCAGGTCTCCGTCAATGCTCCTCTTGACTCATTGGACCATTATCTGATCCGGAATACGGTGATCCTCACGTTCCTAGAAATTAGTTCGACTTCCTTCGGGAACACCTGCATTCTGGTCGCTCGCTAAGCCTGTACAATGGAACTTCTGTCAACAGAGATGGTTGATAGAAGTTCCATTTACCATTGAGCACGTGGTGAATCGGAGAGTGATAACGCGTTTGTATTCAGATTCAGGTCTATTGGCCACAGCGTCCATTTACAATCAGGTGGAATATGTGTTCGTTTGTCACCTTTATTCTATAACATAAAAATGTAGGTACCGTGTTGGTATATCTGGAGCGGGGCCCGGTCGCAGGGCACGACGTACAGCGCCAGGTTGAGTGCCGGGCGCTCCGACACGTGCGTGGCGGCGCGGCCCTCCAGCCGCGTCAGCAGCTGCTGCAGCTTCTCCTCGCGCACGGCCCAGTGCCGCCCCCACTCTGAACCGTCCTTCACCTGCGGACCATTGGACTCACCAGCAAGATAAAAACCTTTTTACTGCAGCAGACGTGTAGGTCTCGCTTAGGTAAACGTAAACGCAGTGTTTTGACGTGAATACGTCTTTAAATTTGCTTCCACAATGGGAGGCAATTTAAAATACTGATGATAACAAATCATAAAAAAATCAAACAAATCGGGGAATAAAGTTTGGTGTTGCAGTTACATATCTAACATATACATCCGAAATTAAATTATATCGCTCGATAGATAAAGAACCAAAGAATTCGTGACATTGAGTGAGAACTGTGACGCGTAATGCGCGGCGGAGAGGGGAACGCCGCCTTGATCAGTTCGTTCCGTTACTTACCCTTAATTTTTTTAATGAATAATGGTTACAAATGAGCACACATTCTACTTGAATGTAAGTGGACACTGGGGCCCATCAAATACATCTACATCTATCATGAATTAAGAATTAAAAGGGGACTTAGTATTAACTAAGTTGATGTCTGGTACCTGGCACTAGCGCCATCTAGTATCGAACAGAAGAATTAAGTTTTCTAGAAGGGTCCACCCTCGAACTTTCTGCGCCTGGTCGGTCGGCGCCCGTATTTGCTGGAATATTCTGGATGTTTCGGTGGAAGAGCCCTATATAAAGCCGTTGATAGCCGCGATCGGGTAGTATTGAATTTGGCGATACAAGCGAAGCTTCGGATCGAAATAAAGTGAATCAGTGTGATTAATTATTAGTGTCTTTTAAGTTTTAATTGGTGTTCGGTAATAAAAGTGTTAATTCTGGTAAATCAATCGGCAGTCTTTATTGTCACGATCCCTAAGCTCGTAACAGTATCCATCGTCTGATCAGCTACGGTGAAATAATGGTGGCCATTCCGAGTGGGTTTTGACAGCCCATCACCAGAGCAGCATGTGTGTTAGTATTTAGTACACTGCGACGAGAGAGTAGCCACCGTTGCCACAGACGAGATGGACGCCTCCTGACCGAAGCCACTTTTTTACATGGGGGATCTTAGCAAATTAACTTTTTTACATCTTAAACCTAAATAGAGAATAGGACACAATGGTTTTCAAGCTTTATTGAAACTAAAAAAAGAAAATATATAACTTTGATACCATACCTCTTTGGCTTGGAAATCGAAGTTAAGCAAATAAAGCCACTGGGACTTCAGGGTGAAGTTGTGCAATACTTCCAGCTCGTCCACAAACGAACCGATGTAATCTGGAAACATAATGATGATAAATACACAAACACTTTAACCAACCTGAATAACCAACTGGACATGGATATTTTCAATAGTATCGGTACTAGATGTACTAGATGTCTATCAAGGTATGTAGGTTGGCACAATTGTCAATCAGTTCGAAGTTCAAATCTGAATCGATATTCGAATCGAATATTTGTGTAAATGTAAAAATTGAAAGAAGTTACCGATTTGTTACAACAAAGTTAAAGATTATCGATATTGTTGCCAGTCCTTATAACCTTTAGTCGGTTTACGCCTGACATTCATTGAACAAGGTCGATGGTAGATATAATTGAAAATAAAATATGATAATTAATTCAGACAAGGCGCCATTACTCGCATTCATGTGGACCATTTTATTATATGGAAATCAAGATAGATAATAAGAAAGACATTTATTTAATGATACCATGCGCATCATATGGTGAAAACGATTACATTAACGACGGGTAAAGAATAAATGCGATTACTTTTTTTTATAGAAGGGTTAACAACGAGCGCACATTCAACCTATATCAGGTTAAATCAGGCTAAGTGAATGGCAGATAGATGTAGAAGGTCCGTACACTTTCATGAATCCTCGGTTTAGTATCAATAACGCAGATGCGCTGTCACTCATCAGGGCTAAGATGGAATGCCTCGTCAAAAATAAAACTACCAAAGGCCAAAGCCAATATAAAAAGGTGGTTTTGTGTGATACATTAACGCACATACATGCACCCAGTAAGGGTATAACAATTTGAAATAAAGCTAGCTGGTTTTAATGCCTTAATTCTAATACCAATATTTGTATAAAAATATATAAATATTATATTATAGTATATTTTTATACATTGCATGTATTATTATAGTATTTAGTATACCATCTATTACTGTATTTATTTATTTAGTTTAAATTAACATAATATTCATCTAATTTACAGTAACATTTCTTAATCAAAATGCCAATTTGTGCTATCACAAAGTTCTTATATTCTGCTATTTCTATTATATGTTTGGGTAACGTATTATATAGTTTAACTGCCATGTAGCCAACTAGCCATGGTACAGAACTGTATAAAAATAATGTGGTTTTAAGTAATATTAATTTCTCTTCCTAAGTTGTATGTCTATTTATATTATTATCACAGCTTTTAGGTGAGTTTGGAGAACTGGAGACGCTTTGACTGGCGACAAGGTTTCAATCTTAGTCCTCAGAGGTGACAACGTATCTGTAGTATTATTTGTTTGTAGCTGCAAGTGTCCATGGATTGCAGAAGACATTTACTATCAGACAGACTGTAAATTCATTTGTCACTTCAGTCTAATATTTTTTTATAAAAAGGGTATCCGGTTCTTATCAGCCATAACTCATCTCATACGTGGTAGAACCACGCTGCCGCCATATTATGGTTGTAGCACGGTAGGCTCGGCTCGACCGGGGAAGGACCGCGCTCTCACAGAATACCAGCGTAAAATAGCAGCTTAATACTGCTGTGTTTCGTATGATGAGTGTAGAGATCCGGAGAATCTTTTTTATTAAAACGAGGCATTCAAACTTAGTCTCAGGGGTAACGACGCTTCTGCGTTTTGATCCTTAATCGAGGATAAATGTAGATATCTACGGGCCATAGCATCCACTTACCATCAGGTGGACAGTGTGCTAGTTTGTTACTCTTATTCTATTTAAAAAAAACACTGACACAAAGCACAGCAGCATTATGTTGCTATTTCACGTTAATATTCTATCGTTTCCCGATCATTCAACGTAACTCTATGGCGATGTATGTAACATTACACAATTGTATACCATAATTATATACCTTCCATCGCATCACCAGCTTGGAATTCCACCTTCAAATCCTGCGGACGAGGGTGTACCACGGACAAAACTACGTGATATCCGGGACCGGGCGGGAATCGGACCCGTCGCGTTGAATCCGCGGTGTCTGAACGGGCGCCTTCGAGTACGGACGGTTCGTAGACCCATTGCTTTAGGACCTTGGCAATGGTTTCTGCCGCTGTGGAACAGTATTGCAAATTTAATTTATAAACGAAATTAACATTTCTTTCATCAGTTTCCCGGTGGCGTATCATTCATAATTGAAGGATTCAACATATTTTATTCCACTTCTTTAAGAGGTATTTAACTTGTGACACTTAACCAAGTTCTTCGACTGTTTAGATAGTATTTACGCGTTATTTTTTTCAGTCAAGACATTCTTTGGAACAACTCGGAGTCAGGAAGTTGGCGGTGTTTCAGTCCCGTGCATCGGAAAGCACGTAAAGCCATTGGCTCTGCGCCTGATCTTTCGAGTCGGATTATTATTCGATCAGATTATGAGAGTGTGGGAATAGAGAGGGCACATGTGCCCTTGCACAACATTATAGTGACCACTACCCAGGACAACATTATAGTGACCACTATAATGTTGTCCTGGGTAGTGTCTGAAATTCGGTCTGAAGAACAATATCATTGTTATAGTACAATACATTGATTCCTCGGCTATTAAGATATTCATTTATTTATTTCATAGGATTTTTGTGTCAAATTATCTAAGTGCCGTAGAATTTTGCTTTAATAACCCAACATCCTGGAGGTGGGCCTTTCCCAATATACGTCAATGACTTGACTCCTGGACGTGAGTGTCTTCCTATATATATGGATAACTTTCTATATTTGCCGCGTCCCACCATACCACTGACCACCCGATACTGCTTCCAGATACCAGCCTGGAAATTTGTATTTTGGTTTTTCTTTGTATTTGCCGAAAGACTGCACTTGTTTGGACATTTCCCATTATGAAGAATGGAATAGTGAAATTTTAATTTTTTTTCATCACAGCCCATCAAAAGGTCGCGGCTGCGCATAGGCCTTCACCATAGATTGCCTCATAAGGGTGGATATTTGTCATGGCACGCTTGGCAAGCGGGTTGGCAACTGCAGCTTTTCTTTAGCTGTTATCAGAGTAATGCTGCTGCCCATCTCTTGATTTGTCCCCTTCTTTCACCACTTAAGACACAAGGGATGATATAGCTCGTGGATATTCTCCATCGCCACCACTCGATCAGTTATTAAAAGCTTATAAATAAACTATAACGTCACGCCTTGTGTTTAAATGAAGTAAAGATTTATAAAAAATAGTTGTTAGTACTAGCAAATACGTAAGGTCGATCCTTCGATCAACAATACCAACTAGATGTCGGGTCGGCGCAAGAAATCCATCTACGTAAATAAGAGCACACATGAGACGTGAGCTCTTGCACGTGAGAGTGTAGCTCGCAAGGCAATAACGAGAAAAGGAACTTTATTTGTTATAACTTAACTTGACTTTAAATAGACACAAAAAATGTATATTTAAAGTCACACGTTTACGCGAACACACAATTATGTAATGTTCGCGTAAACATAAGAAATCATTAAAAAAAATGTTTGTCTATGGTCACTGTTACTATACTAAAAAGCGATTCGTTTTCTCCTATAAGCCGTTCTGCGGTGTACGAACATGCAAGAACGGTTAAAGTTACAGCCTATTAAATTCACTGCTGAAATAAGCCCCCGTACCTCCCTCCCCCGTAGACTACTTATGGAATGTTTGCTGCTGCCCTGCCCATCTCCTGATCTGTTTCCCTCTGTCGCCTCTTACGACACCCACAGGATGACATGGTGGTGTAGTGGATATTCTTACAACGCCATTTACACAAAATACTGGACACAACTTATAACGATTTTCATTAATTCATTTACAGTCTTTCTAAGTTGAAGAGTGCTTAACCTAATCTATACATATATCTAATAAAAATGTAAATCGCAGATATCTGTACATTTTATATTTCTGTAACAAAATTGCTTGAGAGGGGCTAAAAATAAGTAACTGAATACACTTATATCATTTTTAAAATTGTCTGTCTGTCTGTTTGTTAACGTGGTAATAAAGTTTTGATTTATATCAAAATAATCGTTAGGAAAATTGTGAAGCATATCTTCGTTTTATATTTAGTCTTTGTTTTATTAAAATCGGTTCACCCTATCAAAAGTTATGGTTAAAACGGGCTACACACGAGACGATATCGGTGGCGATCTAGGGTGGAAAGAAATCGGGGCTTTTATCGGGGCAGACCCTACACACGGGCCTGCCTAGCAGTACGCGTTCGGACTTGGAGCGGAACACATATGCGGTAGAGTTCTTCAAAATAGCTTCAACTCTCTTAAAACACCAATGTATTGGTTTGGCATTAGCCCTCTCGGTAAATTTATTCGAGAATAGAAAAAGAGTAGTTGCTGGGTGAAAAAATGGCTCCAAAAAAAAATAAAAATTAAGCTACATAAACGTACTAAATGGCCTGTAATTCAAGGACGTCATTAATTTTCTCCGGATGGATGAAGACAGTTTTTATAATCTTCTAGAAATGATTTCGCCACTTATATAAAAACGTCAATTTCTCCTACCTATGCTATTTAGTTATTTATTCTCTTTGTTCATTT
This sequence comes from Parnassius apollo, assembly GCA_907164705.1. Taxonomy (NCBI): domain Eukaryota; kingdom Metazoa; phylum Arthropoda; class Insecta; order Lepidoptera; family Papilionidae; genus Parnassius; species Parnassius apollo. The sequence goes on along the minus strand of CAJQZP010001449.1, from coordinate 4,899,159 downwards.
CTGCTTTGGTCAAAATCTGGTTATGTATACACACAACAAACAAGGAAATAAAATACTTTTGTATAATAATATGTATACTTTTTTTTTTAATGTAATCTTTATTTATGGAGTAAAACTATCAGAAAATAAAATAGCTTATATCTTTTTTTAAACATAAAGAAACCTTTAATTTCGGACATACTCCCTTTTATATAACTTGTTTGTTGATGTGGAGATGGTGAAGGAGTAGAAGTTAGTTGTTGATAAGAGGATGAAGGCACGTAAGAGATCGAAGTGTGGTCTTGTGGAGTTGTAAGAGATATGAGTGCGGTCTTGTGTTGATAGCGTTGGAATAGGAGTTAGTTGTTGAGGAGAGGCTTTATCTTCTCCTTACTTACATCATACACTCTACTTTACGAACGGCAATAAAAAAATTAGTTTAGTAGGCATTCTTGACCATGTCACTTCGCAGGGTCACAGGCTAGGGTGGATATGATTTGAATTTCGATAAAATTTCAATTAATTTATATATTTTATTCACTTTTTTTTTTTGGTTTTTTGTAAAATATCAGTGCCATAGGCTTCTAATCCGTTTATATGATTAAAATGTAAAAATTTTGTTATATAAAAAAGGTCATTCAGTATCACTGTTTTGTTAACTTCCTTCCGCGAGGGTTGCCGGCAGCGACTGCCAAAAGAAATCGGGCCGATGCGCCTACACACACGCAGTAAGGAGGGGGCGGTGCCCTGATCTAGGAAGCATCGGCTGATCTAGGAAGCATTTTTGCTCCTGCCAGCCGATTAAGGAGGCGATATCGGCCACGACTTAGGATGGCCCTACATACGACACGATTTAGAGGCAATCTAGGAGGCATCCCCACTACTCCACCCTAGATCGCCACCGATATCGTGTCGTATGTAGCCCGCTTAATATTCTGAAGTATGGGTACAAAATATAGGTACGAATTTATTCAATAGTGGCGTTGAGTGACATTCATGTAATTAAATAATGTAAAATAGTGTTCTATAATGATATGATTATATCTAAACACAGTAAACAAAAATAATAAAGAATAACGTAATATATATATATATATATATATATATATATAAATTTTTGTATTGGATAAGCAAATATGTTTCTTCCTTTTATACAATAACCGTTACAGCATATTATATATTGATTGTCTCATATTTGGCAACATTGATTTATATAACTCAATGTTTGGCATAGTTTCCACGATCTATCACGCACGTTTTACCGATTACGGAACCGAAGAAGCGGGTTATATATTATAATATACAGCCAATACAACATGGTCCACGGCTGAATTATGCATTCAATGAAATGTATATATAAAAATGTATATATAAATTTATGTTTTACGTGCTTAGTTAATAGGTACTTAAAATTAGACAAAATTCTTATTTTATATCAGAAGATTTTTTTTTCATTTCGTTTGCAATGACAAAATAACATTTACTTATAAAATTTATTTTATATTGGACATGGTTAAAACGAACTGAATAAAATTTATTGCCCGTAAAGTTAGTTTTGCCATTTACCGACAGATGTCACTGTTCACTGTGTATCTACTATAATATACTCTATATATTCTGAGTATATATACTGAACTACACTGAGCGACTACCTAAACCGCTTGAAATAGAAACCTAAAATTTGGACTGTAGGTACCTTTTATGACGTAGAAATCCGCTATGAAATCATTTTGGAAAATTCGATCCCTAAGAGTGTGAAATAAGGGTGTTTATTATTTTATTACAAAAATATTTTACAGGGCGATTGACTCGATACTTGCTGAGATTACTTAAAAAAGTATTTAAAAAATAAATAAATACGTATTTAGCATTTTCAAAATAACCCGTTACGGTAGACTGCGCAGGGGCAGAGGGTATGCAAATTTATATGGAAATAAAATATTTTGGTATTTCTTAAAACAACTTCTTACCGGGGGAGGGAGAAAGGGTTAGATAACGTTCAATTTGAAGTGAGAAAAAATATATAATGCTTTAAAGTAATAAAATAATAAAATTTGTCTCTTACTGTTTTAAAAGTGTTCAAACTTTGTATGAAAAATATTGTATTAAATCTATAATAGCTCAAACCGCTGGATGCATGTATATATATATATATATATATATATATATATATATATATATATATATATATATATATATAGGTATAGGGAAAAATTATTAAATGACTAGTGTAACTTTAAAATTAGTACGAATACTTTAAGAAATTGTCTATTTATAAGTAATCCGACAAAAATATAGTGAGATCAGGTACAGATACAAATAAATCATCATCACATAGAATAACAAAAGTACTGATTCCACGCGAACGAAGTCACGGGCACAGCTAGTTTTTAATAATAAAACGGATCGTAATAGAGAACGAAACTTTCTTGATTATAGAAATCAGGTATAAGTTATTAACTCTAGGTTCGGTTCGCTTCGATTCTCTTCGATGTGGAGCGAGGACGAACCGATTCTAGAGTTGCACAGCAAACTCTATTAATGTAATTGTGTTCTACGTACCGTGTATTAAATGGTGAAATGAAATGAAATATTAATACTCTTTATTTTAAATGAATAGGATATTCATCATTCATTCATCACCATTATTGAAATTAAAACTTCATTGCCAAACTTCAACATGTTTTATAATTTTTACGTGGTAGAGCCATGCTGCAGTTATATTAGTAGTATAGTTGTAGCACGAATGGGTCGGCTCGAACGGGGAAGGTCCACGCTCTCACAGAATACCAGCGTGAAATAGTAGCTTAATGCTGCTGTATTTCGTATGGTGAGTGTAGAGAACCGGAGACCCTTTTTACTGGAAACGAGGCATTCCATCTTAGTCCTCACGGGTGACAACGCATCTGAATTTTGTTTTGTAATCGATTATGGATGTAGATGTCTATGGGCCGGAGCAACCACTTACCATCAGGTGGACTGTGTGCTCGTTTGTCACCCTATCCTATAAAAAAAATTACTACTGCGGTGTCAGAATATCCACTACTTTGTGTAGTCCCGTGTGTGTTGTAAGATGCGACAGAGGGAAATGGAAACCGGGATGGGCAGCATCATCTTCCTGATAAGAACGCAGTGTAATTAACTATGGTTGTCAACCCGCTTGACAAGCGAGAAAACTACGACAAATATACGTATGAGGCAGTCTATGAGCGGGAACTATGTTCAACAATGGACTTTTGACAAGCTATCTAGTTGTGGCTGTCTACAAGCTATTGATGATGGCGACAAAATATCTAAAGGATTAAATTCCAACGCCCATTCCCCCCCCCCCATCAATATGGTAGCGGAATTAAATAATGATAGACTACCCCAGGAGGGTACCATCACCCCTGGAGAATCCCTTGCTGAGCATCCACGACCATGTTTCTCCACTTCTGAGCGTGGGTGCTCAGGCTGCCCCGCGTATTCTGGGGGGGGGAGGGGGAAATTCCGCTCAAGACTATAACTGCTCGGGGCAAACGGAGCAACAAGACCAAGGCGACCCCAGCCACGCTGTCCGTGAATTTCTGCAATATCCGGGGACTTCACTCTAACCTAAACGCCATCCACTACCATCTCGAGACGGCGAGGCCGGCTCTGCTCTTTCTGACCGAGACGCAGGTGTCTTCTCCGGCTGATGTCTCGTATCTCTCCTACCCGGGGTACAAACTGGAACACTCCTTTGTGCCTCGGGCTGGAGTTTGCGTTTACGTCAGAGAGGACATCTGTTCTCGACGCCTCGGCAGACTTGAAGGTTCGGACCTGTCCATCCTTTGGCTACGCGTAGACAGCGACGACCATCCACGCGTCTACGGGTGCCTCTATAGGTCCCATAGCGGTAATGCCGAAACAGACCGACTCTTCGACCACGTCCAAATGGCTACAGATTCGTTGCTACAGCAGATCCCCTCCGCAGAGATCGTGATCCTCGGCGACTTTAACGCCCATCACGCCGAATGGCTTGGTTCACGTTTAACCGACCATGCGGGGAAATCTGTTCATGATTTTGCCTTGGTATATGGTCTGACACAACTGGTTACTTCGCCTACGCGGATTCCAGATGTGGAGGATCATGCACCTTCCCTGTTGGACCTCCTGCTGACCTCTCACCCGGACGGATATCAGATTTCCGTCGAAGCCCCTTTAGGCTCCTCGGACCATTGTCTTGTCCGGAGTGTGGTGCCACTCACGCTGAAATCGCAGTTGCATTCTGCAGGCTGCCGCCGTGTTTGGCACTATAGGTCAGCCGATTGGGATGGGATGCGGTCTTTCTTTGCATCCTACCCTTGGGGGGCGGGTTTGCTTCTCGCCGGACGATCCCAACGTTGTTGCGGATTCTGTCGCTGATGTGGTACTTCAGGGTATGGAACTTTTTATTCCTTCCTCTGTGGTGTCCATTGGAGGCAAATCTCAGCCATGGTTTGGTCGCTCCTGTAAAATAGCATCATGCTATAAGCAGGAGTGCTACCGAGCCTGGGCTGACGCATCAGCGTCCCGGGATGTAAACACCAGCGCTATAAGAAAGAAGTATAATTCCGCCTCTAGGTCCTTCAAAAGAGTCATTGCCAAGGCAAAGTCAGAGCACATAGGCAGAATTGGCGAGAAACTAGTTCGCCTTCCTTCTGGAACCCGTGCATTCTGGTCTCTCGCCAAGGCTGTCCAGGGGAATTTCTGTCAGCCATCTTTTCCATCTCTGCACAGGAAGGACGACTCATTGGCCCATACCACAAAGGAGAAAGCCGATCTTCTAGGCTCTTTCTTTGCTTCCAACTCGACTCTTGATGACGGGGGGAGTACGCTGCCGACCATCCCGCGGTGTGAATGCTCCATGTCGGAAGTGCAGTTCACACAGCGCTCGGTTCGCAAAGCACTCCTCTCCCCGGACATCCACAAGTCGAGTGGGCCTGACGGAATCCCCCCCAATTGTGCTGAGGACGTGTGCTCCAGAGTTGGCACCGGTTTTAACGCGTCTTTTCCGGTACTCCTACTCCCTAGGAGTAGTCCCAAAATCATGGAAGACGGCTTTCGTCCACTCGATCCCTAAAAAAGGCGACCACTCAGACCCGTCCAACTACCGGCCTATCGCCATCACCTCCTTGTTCTCCAAAACAATGGAGTCTATTGTAAACTGCCAGCTCATGAGGTACCTTGAGGATCACCAGCTGATAAGTGACCGCCAATACGGTTTTCGCCGTGGTCGGTCAGCTGGTGATCTTCTGGTCTACCTAACTCATAGATGGGCGGAGGCAGTAGAGTCCAAGGGGGAGGCATTGGCCGTTAATTTGGACATTGCGAAGGCCTTCGATCGGGTTTGGCACAAAGCGCTTTTTTCGAAGCTCCCTTCCTATGGGCTTCCCGAGAAATTGTGCGATTGGATCACTAGCTTTCTTGCAGATCGGAGCATCAAGGTCGTTGTGGACGGTGCAAGCTCCGATTGCAAGCCTATTAATGCTAGTGTTCCACAAGGCTTCATGCTATCGCCTACCCTATTCCTTCTGCATATCAATGATATGTTGCAAACGAGTAACATTAATTGCTATGCAGATGACAGCACTGGTGATGCTCTCTACACCGACCGAGCCAATATTTCTCGGGAAAACGTCTCCGAGTGCCGGGACAAACTTGTGTCTGAAGTCGAGTCTTCGCTGAACAGAGTCTCGGATTGGGGGCAACTAAATCTAGTCCAGTTTAACCCCCAGAAGACACAGGTTTGCGCGTTAACCGCTAAAAAGAACACCTTTGTCGTATCTCCTCAGTTTCAAGGCACTCCCCTTGCTGCCTCAGCCAGTATCGGAATCCTCGGCGTTGATATATCGTGTGACGTGCAGTTTCGTGGTCACTTGGAAGATAAGGCCAAATTGGCCTCTAAAAAGCTTGGCGTGCTCAGCAGAGCAGGACAGTATTTCATGCCGGCACACCGCCTGCGACTGTACAAGGCGCAGGTTCGGCCGCACATGGAATACTGTTCCCATCTCTGGGCTGGGGCTCCCCAGTACCAGCTCCTTCCACTTGACCGCATCCAGCGCAGAGCGGCTCGAATCGTCGACGACCGAGTGCTTTCCGATCGGCTCAATTCACTGGCACTACGAAGAGATGTTGCATCTCTTTGCATTTTATTTCGCATATACCATGGAGAGTGCTCTGAGGAATTGTTCGGATTAATCCCAGCCGCCAAATTTCGTGAACGCACTACGCGGCAAACGTCCCGATACAATCCACACCATCTGGATGCTTGGCGGTCCACCACAGTATGTTTCAAAAGGAGTTTTCTTCCGCGTACAACCTCTCTGTGGAATAGTTTACCACCGGCGATTTGTCCGGACGGATACGACCTGGGGACCTTCAAGAAAAGAGTAAGCTCTTTTCTTGAAGGTCCGGCAACGCACCTGCAATTCCCCTGGTGTTGCGGTTGATCATGGGCGGCGGTAGTCACTTAACATCAGGTGAGCCGCATGCTCGTTTGCCCCTCTTCCATAAAAAAATTTACTTTTAATACACTTATCTAAAATTTATTAAACGGTTGTTATTAGGGGGCGTCCATTAATTACGTGAGGTGTTTAAGGATGGAGGAAGTCCAGCCGAATCACACCCAATCTCACGTGGGGGGGGGGGAAGGAGGGTCTCAGCAAATATCACGTTTTTCCGCAAGAAACTGTGTAAAATTTCGAGAAATTTGTGTAAAAATAAGTAAGTAAAATATGGATCAATCCTACACAATATTACACACTACACAATATTTATCGCGGCTATGAGAACTGCACAAATTATATAAATATAATTAAGCAAATTTTTTTTATTAAATAAACATAATTAAATCAATAAAGCGTAGATTAACGTGTATATAGTAAAAATACGCATTTTGAAAAATCTCACGTGAAATTCGATAAGTGAGAAGGCCGAGCCACATCTCACGACATCTTACCAAGGGAAGGGGGAGGGTAGAAAAATCGCCTCACGTTATTAATGGACGCTCTCTTATATTAAGATTCTTTACTCGTGATAAAGTGACAAAGTACTCATAGCTCAAAATGTACAAACGCGTACTGAAGCTTATCAACCCCTGGAACCAACTCCAGGCAACACAGGCTATGTACGATGTTTTTGGTGTTGCCTAAGGAATGAAATTGAATTCCTAAACCAACAAAATCATTCTTGCTTCTTCCTCTTTACTCGAACCCGTACCCCGTACAAGCCTTCTGCAGGAATCGGACCTCCTTATTGTATAGTCCATTCCAAGGACCAAGTCCCGCACTTGGACCTCTCCCATTGCAGGAAGTAATCACCTAAATAGCCACGCTTAGCAGGCCCAGTGACGATCGCAGCACCAGATGTCTCGAACATTTGATGCTGCTGCGGTCGCCGGTCTGAATAAACAACATATGGATCAAGATGGTATACCGACATCTATCAGAGGCTTTTTATTTAACTTTTTTATATAAGAGGGGGCAAACGAGCTCACCTGATTGTAAGTGACTACCGCGGCCCATGATCAACCACAACTCTGGAATTGCAGGTGCGTTGTCGACCTTTTTAAAAACAGTAGGCTCTTTTCTTAAAGGTCGTTTAGTAGTATCAGTCCAAAAAATCGCTGGTGGCAACCGATTCTACGAAGAAGTTGTGCGAGGAAGAAAACTTCTGGTCAATCGCACAGTGGTGGAGCGCCAATCATCCAGAAGGAAAAACGACACACAATCCAATTGATAGTTGTGTCCTATAGTCACTCACATATTCTGTCTTCGATTACGAATCCAAATGCATGCGGTGTCCCCCTTGAGGACTACGATGAAATGCCTCGTTTCCAGTAAAAAGCTGCTCCGGTTCTCCGACGGTACACCGACCATACAAGAAGAAAGACAGCGTTATTAAACTGCTATTTTACGCTGGTATTGTGACAGTTTGCTCCTTCTCCGGTCGAGCGGACTCATTCGAGCTACAACATAATATAGTTGCAGTGTAGATATACTACGTATAAATACGAGATATTTCTCAACGTCTACAAGATCTCACCTTTGGCATCCCTGAAGAACACCACCCTTTCCCCGCCAACCCACACGTCCTGGAACAGGGGTCCCCTCTGCACTATGTACAGCTTGTTGTGTTGCTTGAGGTCAAACACAGCACCGACCTCTTCCACGGCTTCTTGCTCATCGGCTACAGATTCTAAGGTTCTGTGCAGTTGTTCAGATAACAGGCGCTTCGTAATCTTCAATTTCAAAACGTCTGAAACAAAGTTAAAATAAGATTAATATTTTAACTATTCCAGCGGTAATGCGTGAAGGTAACCGTGCGATTTTAGTCGGTGTAAGCCATAGTCCGATTTAATCCGACCCTGACCCCAAAATCGCGTTACACATTTCCGCGTGTAATGAATGTTCTAGGTTTAAAATCTCTGTCTGTTTTTTTATATAGGATAAGTCTGTTTGTTTTAATTAAAATACTAAAATAAAATAAAAAAAAAAATAAAACTAAATAGCTTTAAGCTGAAAACATTTTTAAAACTTTTTTATAGAACTGAAGTGATGAAAGAACTTATAGCCTACTTGATGCTGAGTCATCAGCCATCTTGAATCAAACATGATATAGATACACCTCTGAGGACTGAGATGGAATGCCTCACAGCCTGTACTTATTCCGGCTCTCTGTACCCTTCAGACCTAAACACAGCAGTGCACTCACTGGTACTTGGCGGCAGATATACCTAAGAGTGTAGTAGCTACTGAGACCGACTCCATCCACAGCCATCATCCACTTATGGTACTGACAGACTTGCTCAAAACAAAGCCTGCTCATAAGCTTGCTTAAAATTAGCATGCTCTGTAACTGTTCACATTTGCCAGCAATAAGCACGCTTAAAACATACTCATAAATAAGCATGTTCAAAGCAAACTTAGACAGACGTGCTATTTAGCACCCAGCTTTCGACAAAAATGGATGTTACAAAGATATAGTGATAATGCTATCCGTACAGAATTCGATAAAATAATTATAAGTAAACCTGGATGCGCCCGCAGCACGCCCCCTCCTACCCGCGCTTCAGGTACGAGTAGCGTGCTCGAAAATCAAACGTCGGTTGATTTTTGAGCACGCTCAAAATAAGCATGCTCATTACTAGCAATGAGTGTACACACGTACTACTATTGAGCACTTGCTCAATAAAAGCATGCTTTCGTGCTAGTAATGAGCACGTCTGTCCGTACCTTTACTATCAGGCGAACCGGGCGCTCATTTGTCACCTTTATTCTATAAAAAAAAAAACGTCATCGTCCAATCAATATGCTGCCGTAATACAAAATAATTTATGTTTTAAACATAACTCCAAAGGTTTGTTTTTATAGCTATCATCGTATAAGGTTCACATTATTAATCGGCTTAATACAGTATCTAAGGTCACTAACGCAAGGTAAACAGGGCGTTCTATTGCAAATAATTACTAGTGCTAAATAACAAACCAGTTTATATTATAACCTCTAGTAGGTTAGGCACAAAACCTTTTGTAACGAAACCTATATATATCTTTATTACTGATGATAAAGTTTTCGGTGTAAATTACAGAACTTTTCACTGAATGAACTGATTTTGATGATTCTTGTTTTACCTGAAAACTGGTACTTCTCGTGTGGTCCCGTATAATCAAGATCTGACTGGTAGTTTTTGAGTTATCCTTAATAATGCGTATTTAATTGACTGTTGTTCTCATTTTAATTATATTGAAGTCGGTTGCACAAAATTTTAATTTTACCACTTGTTTCTATCTTTTGTGGGTGAATAGGCTGTAATTACTGAACGATAGAAAAGTGTCGAAAACCGGAGGGGGGGGGGTGTTGGTGGGGGGGGGCTTTTTTTCTTTTGGTTTTGGGTTTTTTTTTTCCTTGTATTAGGTTATAATCGTTGGGCTATGTTATTTTCTACTGCGGATATCCTCATTTCTGATTTATCGCGCAGAGAAACTCCGAGCATAGCCCTCTAGCTGTTAGAAATATCCACTACCCCATATCTTCCCATGGGTGTCGTAAAAAGTGGCAGAGGGAAACAGGCAGGAGATGGGCAGCAGCATCTTCCTGATAGCAGTAATTGTACAACAAAAAAAAACTGCGGTTGCCAACCCGCTCGCCAAGCGTGGCAACTATGGCAATATACACCCCATGAGCAACGACATAATCGACGATAGATATATTTATCTATCTATATCAAGGACTTCGTCACTATGATATCAGGGTAATGGACTCTCTTATACCGCCAATACACAGCTATTGCATATATAACTGGCCAGACAGACTATAAAAATATCATTAAATCCGCAATAATATTTATTGAGGGACAGTGGCCTTCAATATTTTTTAGTGGACCTTAATATTTACTAATCGGGATATCAACCATCCTTACTCTTGAATTAGAGCAAGCACTACACATTCTGTACAAGATAAAGCTATACGTGGGTGGAGCCACGCTGCAGCTATATTATGATTGAAGCATGAATGGGTCATCTCGATCGGGGTAGGACCACGCTCTCACAGAATACCAACATAAAATAGCAGCACAACGTTGCTACGTTTCGTATGGTGAGTGTAGACAACAGGTCCCTTTTACTGGAAACTGCATTCAATCTTAGTCCTCAGGGGTGATAACGCATCTGCATTTTGATTTTTAATTGAGAATATATGTTACTCCACTTACACTTACCATCAGGTGGACTGTGTGCTCATTTGTTATCCTAACTCTATTTAAAAAAAAATTGAAATCAGTTCACTACCCAGTTTAGAAGTTCATCGCGGACAAATAATGAGACGCGTAGTTTTTTATAAAATTTTGATACTCGTAATTAATTTTAATTATCAATAATGCAATGGCTCGAGTAATTTATCTTGAAGACCCGTGACACTGATTAGATAACTTAATTAATGGATTATTTAAAATATAAACACACTTTAATTAAATACGGATCTCGTTAAATTTTCCGTGCAATAATTTTGCAACGTAGCTACCGTTAACGTTACGTGGTCAGAAAATGGGCAACCAGGGAATGGGGAAAACGAGAAATTGGCAGCAGCGTCTTCCTGATAACGACTAATAATAAAAAAACTGCGGTGGCCAACTCGCTTGCTAAGCGTGACAACTATCGCAAATATAAGCCCATCTATGAGGGAGGCCAACGGATTAGTAAGATGAAGTGGCAATGGGCCGGCCATATAGCTCGAAGAACCGACAACCGTTAGGGAAAAAGGAGTAAAAGGCACCAGATGGAGTGACGACCTGGTAAGACATGCGAGAAGTCGATGGATGCAGGTGGCTCAGGACGGTGCTTTGTGGCATACCTTGGGGGAGGCCTATGTTCAGCAGTGGACTTGTGAAGGGCTGTAATGATGATGATGATGATGAGGGAGGCCTCTCAAAGGCGTCGCCAACTTAATTAGGCGACAGTAGCCTAATAGCAGGACGCGGACCGCGAAATCAAAAAGGTCGTGCGTTCGAATTCACCATTCGGCTACTGGCGTGAACCACCCGTAACACAAACAATTTAAGCTTACCACGAGTGGTTAAGGGGAATATTAGCAATGTTTATAGAATTGTTAATATTCTTAAAAAAAAAGCGGATGGCCCAAGGGGAGAGGGGGGGGGGGCAAGTTGTTGTTGTATAGAGGTTGGGAAAGTGTGGATAAAAGAGCACATAAAGCTTTGCACTTCTATTACGAATCTTCCCTCTACAGCGATTATAATATTAACGGTACAAATTCCAATGTGTAGCTCGATGAGCTATTGGCTGTACTCTTGACTGGTTGTTTTGCATTTGTCTACATTTTTTTGAGTCTCTAGGGGGGACAGCTGCTCCTCCCTGACCCTCACCCTGACGACGCCTTTAAGGTCTATGTTCAGCAACGGACTTGTGACAGACTGTAACGGCTCGTAAAATTTTATGGAACGCAATTAAAGTATATTATTTTTCAATGTCTCTTTTCTTTCAAATTTATTTTTTCCTTTTTTATAATGCTATAACATACTGCTCAATCAAATTTATTAGGCGCAAGAGACCTAAGACGTCAGTGGAATTAGGGAAGGGAATAAGAAGGAAACTATATCACCTGAACACCGATTGATACGTGAACATAGTTCGAACTTACAAAACAACGTACAAACTGGTGACTTCTATGTACATACTTACATTATTTTATTTTATTTGTATGTGAGGAAGATTTCAGACTCCTATCACGAAAATTAAACAGTACGGCCGTGTTCTTCATCACACGCCCTAACAGTGATCAACCAGTTAGTCTGGGAAGTAATGCGCTGGGCGTCACCCATGATAAGACATTCAACCCAGTACTTTAACCGCCTAGACGTCAGACATGAACTTAGAGGTCTTCTTATTCCATACTTATAGCGTGGACACTGGACTTTGAAATGTGATATTTAAGCTTTACAACTTTCACTATTTTCACTTTACTTTCCCTAATTCCGTATTTATTTCTTGATTTATAACTGGAGACTGTAGCTTCTCCCGAACGAATTGCAAATTCGTGTCGTCTTCTGCGTGGGCTTTCTGCCCAGCAGGTCTCTGGCCGCGGGGTACACCCCTTTACCCGGGCATTCTTCACGGCACACTACAACGTGCCTTGTACAAGGCGATGTTAATTTTATAGCGGCTTTGGCCGCAGTTGGATAATTTATAACAACGAGAGGTTGTCAAGTATTTTGTGTTTAACAAAATATTTAGTCAGAATTAGCCTGTCTGCGGCATTGAAGGGTTTACTCAACTCTCTAATCTATATAGAGAGGAGTTCTCTTGGATAGGGTCGCCCGTCCGGGGGCCTTGTATGTAACGGTGCCAAGCCGTTAAGGTGTTCGTGTGGCCCGTTGTCAGCGCGGTGATACATGCCGCGCGCCAGCCGGACCACAAATTCTTCGAGGCTCTCTATCTTTAAATTGTCCGCTACAACGTCGTTCCGGACGTAGCGGCAATGGTCCGTAATGACAAATTCTGCTGAGTCGCCGCTTTTGTCGATTGCTCAGGAGCGCGTACCAGGCCGGAGCAGCATAGGTCAGTAATGGTCTAATATAGGTCTTATATATTGTGGTCTTAGATTTGATCAGCAGCTTGGATGCCAGGACTGGACAGAGCATCGCCCGCGCACATCTGCTTAACGAATTGCGAATTGAGCGATTTATTAAAGTACTACCGAGCTAAACCCCAAAGTTAGTCAGGCGCGAAAAGCCTCCTATTGTGTCGATGATTTTCACTACCACATTTCCATAATTTGCATCATAACCTAATTTCCCATAATAACGACACATAACAATCGTTTCTCGAAAAGTGCAAATTTAAAGACATCATTAAACATTCACATTACATAAGGCATTAATAAAGTATAAGACTTAATATCACTTTTACAAAACAATTTTGTATGGTAATACACCTTGAAATACTAAATACAGCTTTTATAATATCTTAAAACACTAAATTCGGCATTTATAATACAATTTCTTTTATTTCACCTATCATAATATACAATGCAACAGTTTAATGCGACCATTAAAACTTTAAACAGGTCTTTAAACAAAACTTTAAGCAAAATTGCACCTTTAATGTACTATTTAGGTAATATTTCCATTATTTTGCAAATTTATCACTAAAACAGAATCCTATTAACATTTCTATCATATTACTCTTGTATAAAGTTTAGCCAAAACATTAACAAGTAGTTATTACATATATTTTTGAAAATCTTCAAAAATAAAGAAAAATATAATTCAATTAAAACTTTAATATTTTCAAGAAACGGTTCGCACTTAGGTGACAAACTCATTTTCACACGACTCTGTGGATTTCATAGGAGTCTCTTGTCATCTCTTTCTAATACTTATATCCATCCTTAGTTTACATATTTTTTTATAGGGTAGGGTGACAAACGAGCATACACTCCACCTGATGGTAAGTGGTTGCTGCGGCCCATAGACATCTACATTTATGCTCGATTACATATCAAAATGCAGAGGCGTTGTTGTCACCCATGAGGATTAAGATGGAATGCCTCGTTTCCAATAAAAAAGGGTCTCCGGTTCTCTACACTCACCATACAAAACACAGCAGCATTAAGGTACTATTTTAAGCTGGTATTCTGTGAGAGCGTGATCCTTCCCCGGTCGAGCCGACTCATTCGTGCTAAAACTACACATCTACCTCTACCACGTATAAACATATATAACTTTTCACTCTATAGCACTCTTACTTAATTCCTTATCTTACACATTGGAATGCCTTATAAGTAATTAAAACATTATGTAAACAATCAAAAGTGCTTAAAGTGGATAAAATGTTTTTAATTCTTTATTTATATCGTATTACATAGCCGATTATGTAATACGATGTGTGCGTTACATAATTATGTAACGCATGACTTTAAGTTATAATGACAGGTCATTACTTTACTCATTTTTACTCAGAAATTAGCATTTAATAAAATTAATTATTTCTAATATTTGTAGAGAAACATTGAAAGATTTATCTCGCATCGCTAACACTTGCTATCTCCTCTTAAACTAATAGTCGAATTTCAACTTAGTACAGATAAACGAAAAAGTAGTATGATCAGCATAGATTAATTTTAAAGCCAATACACGATTTTTTAAAATATAGAATAAGAGTAACATAACATACAAGCACACAATTCACCTGATGGTAAGTGAATGCTGTGACCCATAGGATATCTACATTTATCCTCGGTTAAGAATCAAAATGCAGTTGCGTTGTCACTAATGCGGACTTAGATGGAATGCCTCGTTTCCAGTAAAAAATGGTCTCCGATTCTATACACTCATCATACGAAACAGAGCAGCATTAAGCTGCTATTTAACGTTAATATTCTGTGAGAGCGTGGTCCTGCCCAGGTCGAGCCAACCCTTTCCGGCTACAACCATAGTATCGCTGCAGCGTGGCTCTACCATGCACAAAAATGAGTCACGAGAGACGTCTGCACGTCAATAAGGAAAGTACACCCTGCATGTACATTGACCGCCTTCAGTTACAAGGGGTTGAATTTTCTCCGAACCTCAACTTCGGGCAGTTGATTGATTCCAGGGCCAAAGCAGCCGCAAAGAAACTAGGTGTCCTTGCAAGGGTTCGGCGATACGGCCTTATATAAAGCGCAAGTCCGGTCGTGCATGGAGTACTGCTGTCACATATGAGCTGATGCTACAAAATGCCACTAGCAGGTAGACTAGTAGAGAACTAAGAGTCTAACGATTAGGTTGAAACATCTGTAGCTGTAGAGTAACCAGCCTCTCGGTGTTCTACAGGATGCATTTCGGTGAGTGTCACTTGCAGTCAGGTGCGCCGCATGCTCGATTGTCCCCTCCCATATAAAATAAAGGAATTATATGCTTTAATTTCTGACTTATTTTTTCTTCAAATTTTAAAAGCTTAGAAAGCCTGTAGACAAACTTCTTTCTTATTCTCATTACAAATTACATAGTATTTGAAGGCAGCAGAGTTATCTCTTGACTCCTCTGTACGAAGGCGATATTTTTTCACAGGGCAAACAGTATCAGTATAGTAACAAGTCCTTATAAAAATATGGCCTGCTCATTTTTGTACCCATGCTGAGTAAAGCTGATGCTGAGGCGGTCGGCGGTTTTTTTCATCCTTTTGTTTTAGATATTCCACACATTCCAGCGAAACCGTTTACATCATCTTTTGTAATGTGTAGGTGATGTAGATGTACAGCAAAGGAGTGGAGTAATTTGCCGCCGTCTGTCTTTCTGTCCGAATACAATCTGGGTTGTCTGGTCGTTGAATAGGCTTATGTGACGCTAATACACTTACTAACATCACCACTTACCACCATTTTTGTGGCAAAGCACTGGCTTATAATAATGTTGCGCGCCATAATTAATGCCTGGTAAATGCCACCAGCACCATCATCTAGTATCGAGTAGCAGAACTAGGAGAGCTTTCTAGAAAATGCTACGCTAGAACTTTCCCACTAGCGCCGTCTAATATTGAGTGGCAGAACTAGGAGAGAACTTTCTACACTAAGTCGGTTGGGACCGGTATGTGCTCGAACATTCTAGATGTTTCAGTGGAAAATTCCTATATAAGGCCAGTAAAGACCGCGACCAAGTGAGTATTTATTTTATTTCATTTATTTTATTCTTTATTGCATCCTTAAACAAAAGAATACAAAGGGCGGACTTAATGCCTTGAGGCATTCTCTACCAGTCAACCCATGGAGTGGTGAGAATTTGACGTAGGTGTGGCAATATAGAATAAGATAACACAATACAAATGATAATTAACTACATAATATATACAAACTACTAATAAATAAACTATACATATATGATCTATCCTAACATATATACAAATACATAAATAAATGCATATACATACAAGTATACATATTTAAATACATACATAATTAGTATATACAAATGACTAATGAGGAAAGATAATGAAATTTACTCTTAAGATAAGAAGTATTATAATTGGCGATTCTAGTGAATACTACGAAGCTATATAATTGCCAACTAAGTGTTAAGTGCGATTAATTATAAGTGTGTTTTAAGTTGTAATTGGTGTTCGGTAACTAAAGTGTCAATTTTGGTAATTCAATCGACAGTTTTTATTGTAACGAACGAAAGTTAAAACAAGTTAAAACGCGCGAGGACAAAGGCGGGGGCATATAAATACTTGTCATGCGCTTAATTGTTTTGGTCAACTATTAACAATGTTAAATTAGTAATAGCAAACATTTTTATTCTTAAAAAGCCACCCCCGCACTAGAATTTTCACCTATATCGTGCAGGCTGCAATTTATATACATAAACAATTGTACATGGACAAACGTTCAGTCCTGGAAGAATCGTTTGTAGGTCATATACCTAATACTTGTGTAACCGTGTAGTGGCGGTGCAGTTCAGAAATATTCACTGCTGCATATCGTCCCGAGGGTGTCATAAGAGTCGACAGAGTGAGAATGAAGCAGATGGGTAGCAGCACCTTCCTGATAAAAGTTGAAAATAATAAAAAAATGCCGTCGCCAACACGTTTCCCAAGCTTGGTAAATATGGCAAAATTATCCCATGAGGCAATCTATGATGGTCAACAGTTGACTTTTATAGGCTGTTATAAATGGATAGATAAAAATTCGTTCCCTGCGGGATTAGAACCTGAAACCCTCAGCACAGCAGCTCAATTCTAATCCACTGCACCAGTCAGATCCGACATAAATTCTTCCCGCATTGCGGTGGCCTTTTAATTATATTTATCAAGTAAATCTAATCACATGATTTACGCAGAACTTACAGATACAAGAATTTATCAGATGCATTGATAATGCAATATAATATAGGTATCTGTGTTTTATTTTTTTATATGATATTTATTTTTTATCTTTATGTATTTTTCCATATATACTTGTTATTGCTCTTTGCTTTGGCCTTCAATGATCTAATACCTTTAAGATAATTGTAGTAGTTTTAGTAATTTAGATACATATTAACATAAATTATCAATTAATTTTTAATTAAATTATATAAACATGCTCTATATTCTTCTTCTTTAAATTTTCCATTCTTGCCGAAAAAAATATGCCCTTAAAACTTTCATGTTCCAGACTTCTAATCACATGTAATATAAAAAAGTGCGACACTTGAATTAAGGATAAAAATATAGTATTTATCGTACTATATTATTTTTCTATAACTATATATAGTACAATTGACTGATTTATAGTACGATAATATATAGTACGGATGGCAAACCTACTGATCGGAGACTAGCCCATCTGTGCAGGACAGGATTATAGTGCCGCAGTGTATGCGCTAACACACGTGCACTCTCAATTTCCTCACTCTCATAGTACGATGGGACAGTAATCTGATACAGCCGGAGATATGAGGCGCAGGACCATCTTCTTTTCTTGCTTTCCGAAGGTACACCGCCAACTTCCTGACTCCGAGATGCTACTGAGAATTTCTTTACAAAAACCCAATACCTGATTTAGGTCCGACCCGGGGTTCGAGCTCGGGACCTCATGATCAGCAACCGTGGTCACTACCACTAGACCAACGCGGTAGTCAAGACATAATGTATATAACATTTAGAGCCCCGACTTCAGGATGTGTAATTATTTTATCGTTTTCAGTGCTTTTACTTTTTAAATTTTTACCTATAGAATGACACAATTTCAACGTCGCCGACCGTTACCGTTACAGCTTACTTTACCGTCCACTGCCGAACATAGGCCTCCCCCATAGATTGCCTTATAAGCAGGATATTTGCCACAGTTGCCACGCTCGGCAAGCGCGTTGGCAACCGCAGTTTTTTTATTTTTAGTCGTTATTAGGAAGACACTGCTGCCCATCTCCTGATCTGTTTCCCTCTGTCGCCTCTTACGGCACCCACAGGATGATATGGGGTAGTGGATATTCTTACACCGCCACTGCACGGTGTCGCCTAAATAGTTACATTAAAAATTTCCTCTTTTTTACCAACCTGAGGGGAGATTTTGTCCCAAAAGTAAAATTATTACGGGACAACCCCTGACGAACAACCTATTTAATAAAAAATAATCATCAATATCGGTTCACAACGATTTTTGTCTAATAGTAATAACATGAAAGGAATAGTACCTATACAGAACAGGTATATATAATATCTATAGTTTTATCATGTATAGTTGTAGTAGTAGTTAATAAACTAGCTTCCAGAGGGCGCTGTTGTCGCGATAAATCAATGACTATAATATGGCGGTAGTTTAACCAACAGTGAAATTTGTTAAAAAGATACAATAGCATAGGAATACAAAAATAAACATAAATCATAATATTATAATGGTAAAATAAGAATATGAAATATAATTATATCGATTCACTCTCAACACACTCAATAGATACCTCCAATAAATAAATAAAAATCTATCATAGGTATATACTTTATCTTTGACCAATGCTATTTTTATTAAAACAACTTCGTCCTAATATTTACGATATTATATCGGCAATATAACAAACACAAAACGTAATTTTCAAACATTGGACTTTGTAGAATATAAAAACTTGTGTTATTTTACATGGGCACACTCTCCGAAATGCATTCTGTAAGAAACCGAAAGGCTGGCTACTTTTTACGTATATTCTAGGCTTCTAAGATTGGTTTTAACCAGATTCGGGTCACCGACAAATTTCTTAGCACGCCTTTAATTCAGATTCCAGACAGATTCTAAGAAATTAACCTTATTCCAACTCATATCAAATATATTATAGTTGTAGCATGATTTGTTCGACTCGACCTGGGAAAGAATACGCGTTCACAGAATACCAGCGTAAGGGTCACAGCTCATTAGAGCCACCTGGCACCCGACCCTCACCGCCTCGTCGCCAGGCGTCCACTCGTAGTCGACAGGTGGACCACGGGTGGACGCCGCGTTGTTACCTCGCGTGGTCATCGAGTGGACCTCGCGTCATCAACGAGCGGACCTTGCGTGATCAACGAGTGACCCTTAAATCATACAATAAATTATACATCCGAACTTCTATAAGTTTTTCTTTGTTCATTTTAAAAACAAACAACAATGGGTCCGACACATTCGAAAGCAGGCTCGAAATGAAGGGTTGGTAGAGAGCGCCGCATCGCACTCCCGTGAACCGCGCGTTGCCAGCTCGCGCTTCACGCTAGGCAAGCATGCCAACAGCGAGCTATCATCGAGTGGCCCACTCGCAGTCCGCGCGTGGACACCTTGCGAGCGAGGCGATCCGGTGATGGTACAGAGCTGATGTAGTGACCGCAGGCCCATACAAGTCCATACGAAGAATACGAACCGCGGTGAGGGTCGGGTGCCGGGTAGCCCGGGAGCTGTGACCTTAAAACATCAACTTAATGTTGCTGTGCTTCGTGTGGTGAGTGTAGAGAATTTTACTGGAAAACAGGCATTCCATTTAAGTTCTCGAAGGTGACAATGCATCTGCTTTTTAATTAATAATCGAGAATAGATGTAGATGTCTTTGGGACACAGCAACCACTTACCACCTGGGGGACTGTGTGCTCGTTTGTAACCTTAGATCATTTGTAACCCTCAATCTATATAAAAAATAAGGTATTAAAACAAAATAATTATCCTTACCGGAGTCCATAAACGCATTTTCAATAAGTCCCGCGACTTCTGCAGCTGTCTGGGCATCGTTGGCCAGTACGGTCAGCTCCGACGTGATAGCGTGGGACTGGGTGTCGAAAGAGCTGATCTTGTCATACGGTAGTGTTACTCTGGCAAAAACGATCATTTAAATTCATTTTATCATTATTTGTGAAGACTAGACGAAAGTGGTGCTTCTACTAGCAGCACCATTCACCACCACATCATGAAGTGTTAGCTATGGTCATAAAAAAATAGAGGTTTTCTTTTATAGAATAAAGGTGATAAACGAGCACACAATCCACCTGATGGTATGTGGATGTTGTGGCCCATAGGCACCTACATATATTTTCAAATAAGAATCGAAATGCAGATGCGTTGTTACCTCGTTGTTGTTCTTGTGGCTTATTTCTGTCGTCAGAGTGTCAAAATGAAAGTGATGCAATGACTTCATAGTACGCAAATTAT
Source organism: Parnassius apollo (assembly GCA_907164705.1). NCBI lineage: Eukaryota > Metazoa > Arthropoda > Insecta > Lepidoptera > Papilionidae > Parnassius > Parnassius apollo. The sequence continues at coordinate 4,878,550 of CAJQZP010001449.1, read as the reverse complement.
GAGATAGCCATACCAAGAAAGCGCTCGGAAAAAAACTAAGTAAGCGCCAAACAACATTTTTATTTATTTTAACAAAACTTCGTTATGAATTAAAAAACTGGTTTATGAAAACTTAGCTATGATAATTTACTATGCCTTAAAAATATTTCCATGAAGTTATTCGTAAGAATATTGTGGTGTCATGGAGAAATGTAAGAGCCTACTTTGCAATTTATTTCTATCGAGAAAATTACATGATATCGTGTTTTCCTTTTATGCAATCCAAGGTCGTATAGTCAAAAATCATATACCAAAATTTTGGTTTGTAATCTATAAAACTTAAAATAATATGTTCAATAGAAAAACCACCAAATTTTCGAGGTATCATCTTAAATGTAGATGTCTATGGGCCACAGCATCCACTTACCATCAAGTAGACTGTGTGCTCGTTTGTTACCCTTATTCTATTTAAAAAAATGTAAAGTTTTTGTTTATGAAAATTTTACGGATTATTAAGAACGAGATTATAAACGAAAGTAATGTTTAAAAAATCCACACTGATTAAATAGAATTATTTATTGCGCGTTTGTTGATAATAACATTCCTTCACTGAGCACTTCCATTTCTCTGTCTCTACTCAATAAAAGTATTAAGTAGTGTATACAGTACATTAATAACATATTGATTAATATAAAAATCCACCATCTCATAACATCGAAAACGCCGACCTCGTAGTTCAGGCGGTACGGAAAACGCTTGTCGGCGATCAGCCTCATTCTATTTAGATGTCTAGTATTTCTCGTTCCAGTTTTATGTACATTGTTATTGTTGAAATGGGTCTTTTTCGCCTATTTTTAATATTATTAACTTAAGAGCAGTATGAGTTTTGAAAGCTGTCAAGTTGTCAAAAATCAATAAATATTTTACACTTTACATATTTAATGGTGTTACAACGTTCAATTTATATTACAAAAATTATAATAAAGAACTTAACTAAAATAATAATTAAAATTATAATATTAAAGATTAAAACTAATTATATACAACATAAAAAGAAGAAACTATAATATAGAAAATCTAAAACTAAAAATTTAAATCGTCAAAAAAACCTGCTCCCCGTGGTATAGTGCCAAGAACGCTGGCTGCGTTTCCTCGCTGAATAGCTATACTTAGCCTTTGAGCGAGGAAAGAACCAGCCCTCTTATCACCAGCAGCGACGACCAGTCATGGATACACTTCCTTTAGAAACTTCATTGCACGTGGACCCCACGGACCGATAGTCTCTACAGCAAATGGCACAAATATGTAGTCATTTCTCAAAGACTCATATTTGCGCCATTTACTAAATTCGGCTGCCTCTGACGCCGCCCCGGCTCTAAAAGAGGTACCCTTGAGATGAGAGGCCGCCAAAGTGTCGACGCAAGTAGCATCCCACACTAGGGCTTTACCTCTCTCCCAAGGGACCAAAGTCATACCGTCGGGTCTCTTGCCATCGTCTCTAAATATCCCGCAAGGCTCTAAAACCGAGGGGATATTTATAGAGACAAGAGCCCTTCGGATGATTTCGTTCAAAGAACCGTGACGGGAAAACCTACCTGCACTTTTCTTGCATGAAAGTCCGTGGAGCCCAAACTCATCGACGCTGCTAACACAGGGGCACTGGTGAGGTTGACAAATAGCCACTCCTAGCCGGATTCCTACTGCGATGCGCAAGCTTTCCCCATCAAGCAATGTGCCGAGATTACTTGATGGTAGAGCATGTAACCAGTGGCTAGATTCCTTAGTCGAAACAGCTAGAAGGCGAGCCTGATCTTGTTGAATATGGAAATTTTGAAATAAATTTTTCTGGACACTCCGTACCAACGGAATATCCCACTGTTTTTGTTGGTTAACTTCCAGTGGGATATTTTCGCCGGGACAGAGCGTCAGCCATGTTTGCTTTGCTTTTTAAAACATAAATCAATATTTGATTGATTTATGTTTTAAAAAGAAACAAAATTAAGAGTTTCGATATAGGAATATGTTTATATTCACACAGAAAAAAGGACTTATTCCCGCAATCGGTTTTGAATTCGATTCTGTTTTCGATTCAAAATTACGTTTTTTCGATTAAAGCTCACTCCTGAACTAATTCGAATCGGAAAATACGATCAAGCGCTTTATTAAGCTTATCAGTTAACACATCCGTTATTTCATTATCCGGAGAGAGATTAATTTCAAAATAATAGCTTTTTACTAAATGCACATAAAAGTATATTACGGTATTTATAACAATAAAACAATTTTTAAATTTTTTGTCTGTATGTTTCTCTATTTTTAACGGCTGAACAGATTTTGACGGGACTTCCCCTGGCAGATAGCTAATATTAGGTTATAAGGAGTAACTAAGGCTACATTTATTTTATAAAAAAAAACTAGGGTTCCGCACAAAAATATTAAAACCCATAAAATCAAATACGTGGATGAAGTCGCGGGAAACAGTTGGTTTTAAATAAATATAAAAATATTCTTGAATACTTTTATACATAAATACGAGGGTGGATTGAAAAGTACTCGGCCTAACACAGATCCATTCAATTCTAAAAATCAAATCTACCCACATTATTTAGTTCAGTTCAGACTAGTTCATTGTGTGAAGTTCGAAACGTGTGCGATAATTAGTTGTGATTTTATAAATTTATTAACAAAGTAATCGGACATAATTTCCGCGAATGGAGCAAATCGAGCAGCGTGCCGTCATTAAGAACCTCCATAAGAAGGGGCTATCATCAAAAGCCATCCATGATGACATGGTCAGTACATTAGGCGATTGTGCTCTGTCATATTCATCCGTCAAAAAATGGATAGCAGAATTTAAGCGTGGTAGAGAGAGTGTGAAAGATGAACCCCGCTCTGGAAGGCCTTCGACGTCAACTACTGACGAAAATATTAAAAAAGTACTTGATTTAATAATGGCAGACCGCAGATTAAAAATTAGAGAGATAGCCGAGATTATAGGCATCTCTTATGAATGAACTCAAAACATCATTGTCAACGAGTTGGGTTTCCACAAGGTGTCTGCGAGGTGGGTTCCGCGACTGCTTTCAGTTGAACAAAAAAGGACGCGATTGACTATTTCACGCGACTGTTTGGAGTTATTTGAAGCCGATGCAGGTGATTTTTTTAATCGTTTTGTTACTATGGACGAAACATGAGTTCATTACTGTATACCGGAAACAAAACAACAATTAAAACAGTGGAGAAGACCTGGTTCACCACCCCCTAAAAAGGCTAAGTCTATTTTGTCGGCAAATAAGGTGATGGCTTCAGTATTCTGGGACTCGCAAGGTGTGATTATGATTGATTATCTTGAAAGGGGTCAGACTATAAACTCTGATTACTACTGCACCTTACTACGTCGTTTACGAGAGGAAATAAAAGAAAAACGTCGAGGAATGCTCAGAAGAAAAGTCCTGTTTCATCAAGATAACGCCCGTGTTCACACGTCAGTACAGTCAATGGCTGAAATTCACAACTGTGGCTTTGAACTGTTACCGCATCCGCCGTATTCACCTGATCTGGCACCATCAGACTTCTTTTTGTTCCCTAACCTAAAAAAGTACTTGGGAGGTCAAAGATTTTCGACAAACGACGAGGTCAAAGCAGCTGTAGACGCATATTTTGACTCTAAGGAGGAATCATTTTTTTTTCAACGGTCTTAAATGCTTGGAAGGGGAGGTGGCAAAAGTGTATTGAACTTGATGGTGATTATGTAGAAAAATAAAAATATAACTGATTTAGTATATGTTTATTTTCTTGGTTAGGCCGAGTACTTTTCAATCCACCCTCGTACATAGAGCAACACGGGGCACCAGCGGAACGGAGTGGAGTAATCATAACGTTTTTCCCCGATACAGAACTGTGATTTTTGTGGGGGTAAATCTGCGCATACAAAAATAATCGTCTCTCACTAAGATACTCGCACATATCAATTAAAACAATATGCTTACAATTTGATTTGAGCCGTGGTAGCTCAGATGGTTAACGCTCGCTGTAATATAACAGACCGCGAGTAACCCGGGTTCGATCCCCGCCGGCACCAATGCAATTGTTAATTGCAATTTTAAGTGCTGATTTACCACGTGCTCGGCGGTGAAGGAAAACATCGTGAGGAAACCTGCATGTCTGAGGAATAAGAAAAAAAATATTGCGAAGACATGTGAAGTTCGTCAACACGCATTTGGGCAGCGCGGCGGACACTTCTTTGCCCTAAACCCTCTCAGAAATGAGGGGAGGCCTGAGCCCAGCAGTGGGACGTATATAGGCTGTAACTTTACTTTTTACTTTACTCAAAGAGTACGAATGGATCCGTCCGACCGGGTAATAACGACGCTCTCACAGAATCGGCTTAAAATAGTAGATTAATGCTGGTGTGAACCGAATACCCTTTTTACTGGAGGCTAGGCTATATTTTTAACATTCATGTTTTATTTATACTGAATTTTTGTGCTTGCTTGTGCCGTTTTTTATATTATTTTACATATTACTGTGTATTACTAGTTTTGTAAAAATGATAGATTCTATTTGTACGAATATTTGACGACATGAAAATAATGTTTCTTTCAGAAGATACAATGCATTTAAAAATCAAATGTTGTATTTTTCTTTATTTTTTATTTTATAGAATAAGGGTGACAAACGAGCATATAGTCAAATTCATGGTAGGTGGATGCGGTGGCCCATAGACATCTACATTTATCTTCAAATAAGAATCAAAACGCAGATGCGTTGTCACCTCTGAGGACTAAGATGCAATGCCTCGTGTCTAGTACAAAAGGGTCCCCGGATCTCTACACTCACCATACGAAACACAATAGTATTAAGCTGCTATTTTACGCCGGTATTCTGTGAAAGCGTGGTCCTTACGCGGTCGAGCCGACCCATTCGTGCTACAACCATAATATAGTTGCAGCGTGGCTCTAACCGTTCGATAGTTTCGCTAAAACTCGAAAACGGCTCGAACGATTTTGATATTTTTTGTGTTTTAGCGTTTGTGTGGTTCCCTGGATGGTTTAGATTCGCACTGGACCCGGTGGCACTGCTGTCGAGATCCAAAAATCACCAGCAATTATGAAGCCACGGGAATAATTTTAGTTCTTGTATATTTTCTCACAATTCTGCCAACATACTTTTTATTTTAGGGTTGTCTGAAGTTATAGACAGAATGTTGGTGGACAAAACTCGGACGGCTTTTTTATCGTGGGGAAATCCTCATTATCACCTTCTGCTGCGGGTGCAACGAAATGGTTACGAGGGACTCCTACCGGTAAAAACGTCAAGGTGGTCACCATCAGCGGGGCCCCTGTTTCACTTTGCTTTATTAATTCCGATACTCTAATTTCTTTTGACGTGTTCCTTGTACCGCTAAGTAAAATAAAAAAAAACTCTTTAGAGATAGACTTTAAAATTTGAAGGACAAAAATGCAATGTCAAATAATTTCATAGCGCATAATGTGACAGATAACTTTCGACCTGTTTCCTCTTATAAATATAAACGACTAGATAGCTTGTCAAACGGCTCTGCTTCTACAGAGTTCTTTCGAGTAGATGACGTGACGAGTTTTATTACCAATTAATTCTGGGTCTTTCACTCCCAATCAACTCTGGGACCTATCGGGTTCAAATTTTGTGATTTTCTTTTTTAGTATTGAAGAAAAATATATTTTGGATTTGAGTCATTTTGTTTCATAAATATATAGAATTTGTACGAGTAAATAAATTAGCTAAGCGCTATTTGGTCATAGCATAGCTATGAGCCATTGTCTCGAGAAAACAATTGCGTGAATATGACTGAAATAGGTCAAGTTGTTTAGAAATTACATTCACCTATCACAATATCACAACCAAACACAGACTAATCGAAGTAGGCGATTTCATAACTATATAATTATACTAGCTCTAGCCGAGTAGACGTTCTGTCCGTTTGTTCAGTGCCACCTATCTATTATGTAGTATATTTTGTAATTTTTTGCACTAAAGTAAGATATATTGGAAAACTCATTTTTGTGCTTAAATTATATATATATATATATATATATATATATATATATATATATATACTACAGCCTCACCTATCGAATCCAAACATAGCTATGATCCACTGTCTCTAAGCATAATTTGCTTTGTGTCCTATATGATCTTGTCCAGAAAGTTCAGAATTTTCACGCTCACTAACAGACGTACACACACGATTATATATATTATAAAGATAAGGAACATACAACGATGTGTTACATAATAATTTGCAGTTTTAATGTATATTTATATACACATAAGGTTAATTATATTTATCTTAAGGTTACAAAAATAAACTTTATTGAAATTTATGCAAGTGACGTAAGTACTACGAAGCGAGGTTTTATTTAATATTTTTATATACTCTATATTACAGTCGTCGTATATACGATATGGGGAATGGATACGCACTACAGGTTTCTTTTTGCAACTGAAAATAGAAAAGTGACAAACAAAATGTGTACTGAGTAGAAGCCGCCTTAATGCTAAACGGTAAAAACAAGTGAAGTAACGAACTACATATGGCCCACGACCAGAGCTGTACCCATACCCAGGCCTCCTCCCACTTGTGAGAGGATTATGTAAGAGCTGGCCGCGTATTTCCAGTAGCTTTCGGCGAACACACGTTACACGAGTTAGAATTGTTATAACATTGTGAAGAAATATTAAATTGAAAACTAAAGTCGCACTGGTAACACCCCAAGGCAACCAGTCTCCTTTCATTTCTATGATGGCTTTGGAGAAGAAAAGAATCCGCTAAGCACTCTTTGGAGTTTTGGAGCACCACAGAGTGATTTCGAACTTCACATGATTTTTTTTTTCATAAGACGAATGTGACTAACTCAAACTCCATATGATGTTAAATAACTTAAGAATATACCATATGGATCTATATAAATATATATAATACAATATATATATATATATATATATATATATATATATATATATATATATATATATATATATATATATATATATATATATTGTTATATAGGTCTTTGGGTCTTTGGTAAATAGTTACTTTAGTCCACAGACATCTGCAACCAACTTAAACATCTGAGGACTAAGATGGAATGCCTCACAACGTTTAATTATATTGGCTCTCTAAACCCTTAATTCTATTTCTCGGCAGAAATAGATAAAAGGGTGGAAAAGAAAAGAAAAGAAATAGATAAAATAAAAAAATATCTAGACAGAAAGGCATCCACCATCTAGTAAACGTTTACCACCATTTCGGGGATATGCCACGAAATGGTGGTAAACGTTTCCATAAAGAAGTCACGCTAGGAAGACAACAGCTAGTAGAACGTTTACAGAATAGGGAGAAACGAGCGCATAGTTCACCTGATAATACGTACATGCTGTCGCCCATAAACATCTCATTCATTTTCAATCAAGAATCAAACTGTAGATACGTTGTCATGCCTGAGGGACTAATATGGAATACGTACCTCGTTTCCAGTAAAAAGGATTTCCGGTTCTCTATACTCACCATACAAAACACAACAGCGTTAAGCTACTATTTTACGCTTGTGTACTGTGAGAGCGTGGAGCCGACCCATTGGTGCTACAACGATAATACAATTGCAGCGTGGTTCTATCACGTACGCTGCAGCTATATTACGGTCGTAGCACGAAAGAGGAAGATTCAGTTAGGGAGGATTTGTTGTCTTAATCACCACGCTTGGTAGGTCAACTGAGGATATCAGTACCAGAAGTCTCGCGCCTTTGACGGAGCTGCCCGTCACAGGTTTAGGTGTTTTACGAATGACGTAAACGGAATGTACCATCATGTATCGGAAGCTATAACATCTTTTTGAGAAAAGGGAGGAAACGAGCATGCGGCTCACCTGATGGTAAGTGTCGACCACCGCCAATGGACAACTGCAACCAGGGAAATTGCAGGTGAGGTGCTTTGCTAGCCTACATTAGACCTACCTGTATACTTCCGTGGTTTTCCACCAGAGAGGGAGACCAATGATAATGAGTACTCCAACGAAGGACGCACTAGCCCACATGCGGCTCGATTCTGGAACAATGCAATGTTTACAATATATTTTAGGTATACATAATACACAAGTTAATAAAAATTTGCCAAGATCCGCCAAGTGGCGACAGCCACAGCAGTTTACTTCACCTAAGTATGTACTTGCTGGTGTACTGGTGTTGGGAGTAGTGGTGTTGGGAGTAGTGGTGTTGGGAGAAGTGGTGTTGGAAGTAGTGGTGTTGGGAGTAGTGGTGCTAGGACTAGTGGTGACGGGGATAGTGCACGCAATTTAGGGAGGGCGGGAGATGTTCATCAAACTAGGTAGGACCGAATATTTTATTTTATTACGCGGATTTAGATAATAAATTTTTAACATATTAATATAATGGATTTCCGAAAAATAACACCTGATTCTATTAATCAATATAACACACAAGAACCTAAAAGAGGAATGAGTGTAGTGGATGGGGATAGATCACCATTAGAATAATCTTTAAACACGCATATTTTTTACAACAATAAGTAAGTGACGAAACGTTTTGTTTCTAGTCTCAATTTTAAAGAAAGCATTGACGTGATGATATGACAATTATTACTTTTATATTCATTTATTTTACACTGGATTGCGGCAGATAATATCTTGAAGCACCGACGCTCCAGGAAGTCTGCAGTCTGCGAACATGTTCAAGATCGTCCCCACCATTACATTAGATTTGATAAACCACAAATTCTCGCAAAAGAACACCGATTCCTACCAAGGATGATACGCGAGGCTATTGAAATTAAAAAACATCCAAATTTCAATAGAGAAGATGGTTGGGTGCTACCATCTGCTTGGGATCCTATAATTAACAAAATTAAAGCATACCACTGCAAGACTTCATGATACTATAAGCTCGTTTTGCGTAAATCGGACCAAAAATTAATATTAAAAAACTGAAGGTAGCCGGACTAACTATGACATTGGGACGTCAAACATCTCAGTCCCCCCCCGTGACCATGGGCGCTGTAAAGCACCCGAAACGTCGGGATAATAATAAAAATAAATTAAAGTAATTAAACGCGATAAAATCCGTAAATAATAGTTTTATTCAATGTGTAGTGTTCGCGTAAATTTAAGAAATCATTATGTGAACCAGTACGGACTGGTAATAGCAAATAAAATTCGCCGATTAGAAGATCTTAAAACCAAGCGAGCAAGATATATAACATCTTTAAATTTCTTGAAGAGATGCAGAGACCATAATCTCATTCCTACGTGTGTCAAAATATCAACAAAGAAGGACATTCGAGGAAGCGCTAAGATCTTAAATCAGGCAAGTAAAAAGTTGTTACGGACGGTGATTCAGCAGAAACGGTTCGATATACATTTCATAAACAACACCATAGACAATTTGTCCAGTGAACTAAAGACAATTTTAACGACATTTGATTTTAATAATTGCATCGAAACTTTAAACAAACGAGAAACGTCAAAATACAATGAATGCAAAAATAAACAACACAAACTATAAACAACGCACTGTCTATAATTTGTCAAAACATACACTGGACGAACCGACAATGAAAGTATTAGCGAAGGGAATGAACTTCGCATTAACTCCGCGAAAAATCCCGTACGAAGAAATTATCTGCAGTGTTGAGGATTGTCTGTTTAAGAATAATATCGGTAAGGAAGATTTGGAGGCCATACGTCAAGATATTTCGTCCTTGTTACGTCGTAGTTCAGTGCCGAAACCAAACCTTCCCAAAGACGAATTTACAGCGCTAAATAACTTACGGAACAGACCAGAACTCACGATTCTCCGCGCGGATAAAGGAAATGCTACGGTAGTAATGGACGCGTCGGAATATAATTTTAAAATACAACAACTTTTATCGGACGAAAGTACATATAAAAAAGGTCAAAACAGACCCTACAACTAGCACGCTTAAAACAACTAGCGATTTAATAAAGAAATACTCCGAAAAATTAAATCTCGACGTGAATTCGCTAATACCATCATGTGCCAAACCACCGAGGTTGTATGAGTTACCAAAGATACACAAACCAAACGCTCCACTACGTCCCATAGTGAGCCAGATCGATTCACCAACTTATAAGCTGGCACAATACTTAGCAAAAATACTATCACCACTAAGAGGACATACCAGAGCACACACAAAGGATTCATACCATTTTGTGAGTGAGATAAAAGACCTACATCTCGCTAACAATGAAACTATGGTCAGTTTTGATGTTCAGTCACTATTTACATGCCTACCTATTGTGGACTGCATCCCAATTGTAACTAGGAAGCTAGAAGAAAATAACATGCCTCAAGAATATGCAATACTACTTGAACATTGCCTCACATCTGGCTATCTATTGTGGAAGGAGGAGTTCTACAAGCAAGTAGATGGTGTGGCGATGAGCTCACCTGTGTCTCCCATAGTCGCCGACATATTCATGGAGTACTTTGAGGAGAAAGCCCTTCTTACTGCTCCTGTAAATCCAAGGTTCTATAAGCGGTACGTAGACGACACTTTCACAATTTTACCATCTGACAAAGTAACTGCATTTTTAGACCACCTTAACTCCATAAACTCTAAAATACAATTGACAATGGAGTTAGAGGCAAATAATTCTTTAGCTTTCCTAGATGTTTTAGTCATCCGAAATCCTGATAACACTATTGGTCACACTGTGTATAGGAAAAAGACCCATACCAACCGATATTTAAATGGTGAATCTCACCATCATCCTTCACAGTTAGCTACCGTGGGTAAATCTTTGTTTCAGAGAGCACGAGGGATCTGTGACAGAAAACATCTGGCCGCGGAGCTTCAGCACGTCAAGCAAGTATTGCAAGACAACAAGCTTCGGGTCCCGCGCCCACGTCACAGTGAACGAGTGAAGCCGGCCACAGTCGAGCGCGCGCCTGCTCTACTACCATATGTTAGAGGAGTCACGGACAAGATTGGCTACATCTTGAAGCGAGCGTCCATTAAGACATACTACAAGCCGCTGAAGAAGATTAGTCAATTTTTACCATCCATCAAATGTAAGATTCCTCTACAAGATGCAGGTGTGTACAAGCTAGATTGTGAATGTGGTCTCTCTTACATAGGTCCAACAAAGAGATCTATAAAAACCCGCGTGAAGGAACATATAGCTGACGTGAAGCACCGACGCTCCGGGAAGTTTGCAGTCTGCGAACATGTTCAAGATCGTCCCCACCATTACATTAGATTTGATAAACCACAAATTCTCGCAAAAGAACACCGATTCCTACCAAGGATGATACGCGAGGCTATTGAAATTAAAAAACATCCAAATTTCAATAGAGAAGATGGTTGGGTGCTACCATCTGCTTGGGATCCTATAATTAACAAAATTAAACCCAAACCTAAGCATACCACTGCAAGACTTCATGATACTATAAGCTCGTTTTGCGTAAATCGGACCAAAAATTAATATTAAAAAACTGAAGGTAGCCGGACTATGACATTGGGACGTCAAACATCTCAGTCCCCCCCGTGACCATGGGCGCTGTAAAGCACCCGAAACGTCGGGATAATAATAAAAATAAATTAAAGTAATTAAACGCGATAAAATCCGCAAATAATAGTTTTATTCAATGTGTAGTGTTCGCGTAAATTTAAGAAATCATTAGATAATATCTTTCTTTACTGTCACTCAAAAATTGAATAAGGGACTACGTTGCGATGGTTCTTTGCTGCTGAATTTTTTTAATTACAATGTGAACACGCAAACTTTTTCGACACTGTCACTATAGTAATAGTAGAGTTTGGATAGTTTAGTAAAAAGGATCTATTCTCGAATAAGAATCTACATAAGTGCAGATATATGACTTAGGATCGTATTAGGTAGTTACTTTAGAAGGATGATAGGGTTTAAATAAGAGTAATAGGGTACAAAATGAGTGTAACAAACGAGCACATAGTCCAACTGATGGTGAGTGGATGCTCTGACCCATAGGCTATAATAATCTAGTTATCATCTCCGAGACTAAGATGGTTTAAATGATTGGATTAGTTTTGAGTAAAAAGTTTTCAAATTTTTCTTTCACCATACGGAACACAACGAGTATAATGATACTACAATTTTTAACACTGGTATTCTATGTAGGCGTGGTCTTTCCCCGGTCGAACCGACTTAAGCTGCAGAGTGAGGTTATAAATGAAATTGTACTTGTAATTAAGTGATAAAACCACTTATTCTTCTTTATAAAGTAATACTTCGTTAAAGAAAAACATTATTCTAAGAATTACAATGCGCAAATAAATTAGGCTAAATGAAAACAATCCGAGACAATCTGCTTACGCATGTCATACAACGACGGCGCGGCTGCAACACAATGCACTATATTTATAAAACCGTTTGCAAGAATCGGCTGGGATATCATTGCATCGCCACTCAGGTGTTAAATGTCACTAAGAAGTGGATATTTGAATGCATTAACGAACGTAGTGATCATAAACTTTTTGGCATTAACTTCCAACAACGACGATATTAATTGACAAACATTATGCTGTAATGATTTGTGAATGGTTTTTGAACTGAAAACCTGTTTAGAATAGTTGTGATTAAAAAATCCATGAAACGAAAAAGCGACATCAACACAACAACACAACATATGCATCTGTAGGATTTAGCCTGCGAGAGAATAACATATTTTTACGTGGTGGAGCCACGCTGCAGCTATATTGTGATTGCAGCACGAATGGGTCGGCTCGACCGGGGTAGGACCACGCTCTCACAGAATACCAGCGTAAAATAGCAGCTTAATGCTGCTGTGTTTCGTATGGTGAGTGTAGAACCGGAAACCCTTTTTATTGGACATCTCAGTCCTCAGGGCTGACAACGCATCTGCATTTTGATTCTTAATTGAAAATAAGTGTAGATGTCTATGGGCCACAGCATCCACTTACCATCAGGTAGACTGTGTGCACGTTTGTCACCCTTATTCTATATACTAAAAAAAGATAGATACCAATACCTATTCATTTTTTTCCTATTATCTCGGTCTCCTTTTCTAACAATTTCACTTGTACCGCGTGTAAACTGTAAACATGTTTTTTACGAATGTACAGGGCAGACCTTTTTTTTATAATAGGTACTAAAGCGACAAAGGAACCTGCAGTGCCCGTCACCTGAAAGAAGCTGATGCATCTGCTTCTTGTCGCTCTTAGGGACTAAGATGGAATATTTTATACCAGAAACTTACATGTAACATAATTAACGCACTTTGAGAAAGTAGTTTGTTCAGAATCGTTTACTGAATCGATTCCTATCATATTTAATATAGGTGATTTTTTATCCCAAAAATAATTAAAACTACGTAAATTACAGTCGCACTAAATCTGTACAGTCAAAACAAACTGAAATGGACCGTAACTTAAGGCAATAAGACTTTTAAGAGAGCAGTTTTATTTGTATTATTACTAATTCTGTCATTCAATAAAAATAAAGAAAAATTATTTTTATTTCAAACACATTAAAGTCTTTGCGTTCGTGGATTTGTACTGTGACCACAACATTCTTCCGGAATCAGTATAACTAATTCGATAAATAATCAGTGCATAAAAATGTTTAATTAAAAATTCAGTGTATGTATTATGATTATAACATAATATTAATTGGGGTGTCTGAGGGTGTGCGTTAATTACGTTACATATGTATATTTTCCCAAGAAATTGAAACATTAATAAAATAAATAAAAACCATTTATTAGATTAATTTTTAATTTCCCAGTGGGAAGTTATTGTAATGGGTCCGATTATGCAAATTAGAAATTTTAACATATCTCCACGTTTCAAGATATTTAGAGTCGAATAGTATAGTTTTTAAGAGGATGTCCGTGTGTACACATGTACGTATGTATGTATGTTCGGATTCAATTTTAGCCTTGTGTATCTCGAGAACAAAGAGTGATATTGACATGGGACCAGTTTCATTTAACGCATAATTATTAATTATGTAACTTGATCTCATTAAATTTGAATGAAAATGATAAAAAATGAGTTAAATAAAAATAATGGAAAATTGTATAAAATTGTAAACATATTATATTTTTTATTCTGTCCACTGGGAAGTTAGTCGTGTGGACCTTTCGGGACGCACCTAGACCGCTTTTATTCGTTTAGACATAGTATAAAGAGGCCCCTCTCTTTATACTATAGTTCAGATAACCATATTTGATTCAAATAGCGCCATATTCATAAATAAATTATTGGCGCTGAATTTGCCATATGCTCGTCGATGAAAGAAAACTTGATTTGAGGAATAGAATTAGAAACTGCGTAGTAAGTATCTAAGTATAAGAAGGTCGGATGTTAAGTGGTCGCGTGCGTAATTAATTTACACATGGCCTCGTCTCAATAGACAACGTAGTCTTGACGTATCTACGTCAAATAAACTAATAACGTTCAACTGGCCAGTACCGGCCATATATATTTTGATGAAACGCTATGATCTACTAATCAATCAAAAATATGTAAACAAATGACGTATGAGCAATCTCAGACACTCAGCGAGTTTTTTTTTTAAAGCAATAAGGGCGATAGGAGCAAGGGAATTATTTGAGGCGATTTACTTGATTGGCGAGATTATTTGAGGGCATTGCATTGAGTACGTGTAGATTAATGGTAAATTTGTAGATCATGAGTTAGTTATAAAGGGATTGACATGTCCACCAACAAAAATTTCTATAAATAAAGTAAAAAAAAAACGTTAAGCGAGCACACAGTCCACCTGATTGTAAGTGGATGCTGCAACCCTTAAACTTCTACATTATATTCGATTGATAATCTAAATGTAGATACGTTGTCAACCATGAAATCTAAGATGATATACCTCGTTACCAGTAAAAGGGAGCACCGGTTCCCTACATACAACTACATACAAAAGCTAAAAGCTATTGTTTGGTATTAAAATAATTTACTAATAACTATACATATAGCCATGTTTCCTAGTGGTGGTTGCGTAATAAATCCAACAACTCATTTTTTTCACGTGGGTGTTGTAAGTTTTGTAAGCCGAAGGAGAGACATCTGGTACTGCGATAGTCAATACGCCCGAAAAGCAGGCTTGACATAGGGTTGCCAGATGGTCGGGATTCGTGTGGATTTTCCCAACATTTTAAGTAATCTCTAGACTCCCGACAAAACTAAAAATTTTTAATTTAATAAAAGCTGAGTCAGTAATTTGACTGAATTTTAAATTGTATGAATTTTAAATATATCTGAATACTACTAATGGATCTAAATTGGTGGACTAGTAAAGTCCAATGCCAAATACGTACATGTGGCAATCTAAATATTAAGTGTACTTAAATTAATTTTGTTTAAAGTACGTTTCGTAGCCTCTCTAAAAAGCTTTTTATTATAAATATACATTTCTCCCGACAACAACCCCAAAATCCCGACTTTTTAAAATTTGTCCAGATATTTTGGTCTACCGATCTGGCAAACCTAGCTGGACATGACAACGGGAAAGAGTCATGCCCTAAAATTAAGAGCGCGAAGAACCGACAACCGAAATGAAGAAAGGTCTTGAGTAGCAGCATCATACTGGTAAACTTCATAACGGAATTTAGGGCGGCTTCTCACTAGATGATGATGGTGACCTAGTCAGACATACACAAAGTTGATGAATGCAGGTCGATCAGGATGTTTTGAGGCATTTCTTTGAAGTGGGCGAGGGAAGTCAAGAACTACGATGAGGATGACCTATTATTATTTACATACTGCGATTTACCCTGGCTTCGCACAGGTTATTCCTGGATCTGGGCAATAGCGCCACCTACCGCGTCCAATTGTGAATCTAAACCATCTTTTTTCTTTTAGAGCAATGGGTGACAAACGAGCACACAGCCCCCTTGATGGTAAGTGAATGCTGTGGCCCTACACATCATCATCCAACATAGACATCAACATTTATCCTCAACTGAGGATCAAAATGCAAATGCGTTGTCACCCCTGAGAACTAAGATGAAATGCCTCGATTCCATTAAAAAGGGTCTCCGATTCTCTACACTCACCACACGAAACACAGCAGCATTACGCTATTGCTATTTTAAGCTGGTATTCTCTGAGAGGGAGGTCCTGCGCCGGTCGAGCCGAACCATTCGTGCTACAACTACAATACAGCATCAGCGTGGCTCTACCACGTAAAAATCCATCTAGAGACCCACTCAAACACACACAAAAATAAAAAACGTCGGGTTGAACTCCGGGAGTGCCGGCAGAAGTGAAAACTTGAATATTAACGTTGGGCATTTTTGATATTTTGAAATGGTTAGAGAATAATTTTGCACGAATTGCTTTAATTATCAGAATAAAAGTACTATCATTTATGTGGTAGAATACAATATTTATTTATTGCGCTATCGTTTTTGTTTTTTTTTTTGCGCCCGAAGCAAATATGGGCAACCCTCCGGAAAGCGGGGGAGGGAGGCGGTGAATGCTCATAGCATACCACGCAGCCGGCTGCGTGGTTATATGGAGACTTTTACCCACTAAACCCCACCTTTTAGAGACTGGCTTAACGGTCTAATTAGAGATCTCTAAGCCGTATACGGACGCGACCCTCCTTGGCAGAAAGGAGGGCGCAAGCGGCGAAAAGCCGCTTAGAAGAGTGCCTAACTAAGGCAGATTAAGGGATGTGTTATGTAGGCTCGGCCTGAGCCGCCAGGAGGCAGTTCAGGTCAGCCGAAAGCTTGTTGGGGGGGGGGGGGAGCGCTATCGTACAAAAACATGACAATTTATATTACATTCGCGCAAGCGCCCTGCGCCGCCTAAACAAAATAGCTGGCCGCCGCGCAGTAGAAAGAGAGGGCGATACTTCCCCTCCTACGCCGTCCGTCTTACGCATTTTCGATCAGTCACGTGTCCTGACGCGAGTTTAACAAATTTTACCCATTACAGAAAGTGTCCAACGCCGCTAAAGAAGTTTTTACTTCAAAATTCATTAGAATCGGTCGAGCCAGTTACGAGTTTTAGCGAAACAAGTGGACAACAATTGATTTTTATATGCAGATGTGCAGAGATATAATCACGACTAGTTTATAAGTTTAAAAACATAAAAACCATTGATGTAATTAACCATTAAAAAATTATCTTACAAGTAGGTCACCATATAAAAGTTTATGATTTCATATGTAAGACGATATAAGACATTTGCATAAACAGAAACGTATCAAAAGTCGCTATCTGATACATGATTCATCCGACCCGAGGCCACCGCGCTAGATCTAGATAACGGTGCTTACCGTGTCTAATACAGAAACTATAGCCCTTGTCTCTTTCGATTTTATCAAATTTCTTCGAATTTAAATCGGACTGAGTTTTCCTGGAACAGATAGTCCCCGTGTCCCACTTCTATAAATCTCTCGATTATTATTAATAATAATAATGTCCACAAATTTCAGTCACGGCGGCCAGTCGCTATGGAGACCAGCCATCATTCTTGGCAGCAAAACCCAATAACTGATTTTGGCCCGACACGGAATTCGAATCTGCGATCTCATGATTAGCAACCGCGTTAACTACCACTATTACTGGTATGGTTGTAGCACGAATGGATCGGCTCGACCGGGGTAGGACCACACTCTCATAGTATACCAGCGTCAAATACCAGCTTAATGCTGCTGTTTTTTGTTTGGTGAGTGCAGAGAACCGAAGACCCTTTTTCCTGGAAACGAGGCATTCCATCTTATTCCTCACGGGTGATAACGCATCTGCCTTTTGATTCGTTATCGAGGATAGATGTAGATGTCTATGGGCCGCAGCAACCACTTACCATCAGGTGGACTGTGTGCTCGTTTGCCACCCTTATACTATAAAAAAACGACGGGTTGCACTCCGGCAGTGCCGGCAGAAGTGAAAACTTGAATATTAACGTTGTGCATTTTGTAATATTTTGGAATGGTTAGGGAATAATTTTGCACGAATTGCTTTAATTATCAGTATCGCAGAACTATCATTTATGTGGTAGAATACAATATTTATTTATTGCGCTATCGTACACAAACATGACAATTTATATTACATTAAAAAGTTTATCTCTCAGAAAAATCAATTACCCATTACAAAAAAGTGTACAACGCCGCTAAAGAAGTTTTCGTTTTACAAATTTTGGATCAGGTCACGTGTCCTGACGCGAGTTTAACATTGTTTACCCATTACAAAAAAGTGTACAACGCCGCTAAAGAAGTTTTCACTTCAAAATAACTCTACTAGAACAGACACCGCGAACAAAATGGACTATAACACCTATTGCAAACGACCAAGTAGCACTGCCTCTTCTAGTACGTGGTGCATATTACTTTAATGAAATAATTTTTATTTTTATTTCACCATTTGAATTAATACCCATTTACCCACGATTCGCCATTACTGATAATGATTATGATATAATGAGATTTCCAAGACGCCACAATGCAATTTTAATGAAACACTGTTCAGCTTTTCTCTGTCTACACTACAATGGGATCTGACATGCATAATACTGGAGTGACAAAACAACTAAGATTCCACCTGATGGTAAGAGGCCACCCATGCACAATTGTAGTACCTAACTTTAAACACGGAATGTGCACAATGTTAGACGTAAATCTACATATCTATCCACGATTAAGTATTTAATTCAGATGTATTCTTACCCCTGTGAAATTAGATGGAATACCTCTTTTCCATTAAAATATTCACCATACGAAAAGTAGCAGTGCTGTTATTTTATGTTGGTGGTCTTTAATCATAATATAGTTATAGCTTGACTCTACCACATTTAAATGTGTATATCTTAAAAAAATGTTATTGCTTATGAAACTATGATCCCAAGTGTGTTCTTATACCATAGGATAATAGGATAACTTAAACACACGTCTAGCCTAGATAATGATGTTGAACAAGGTCTCGCTGTTGCTGATGACCTGGTTTGTGACCAGTGTTATTAATTACGGCTCATCAAAGCTAGTACATTGTTGAGCACTAGTGTTGCGCAATACGCTTGGGATCGCGTGTCATGAGCTGGATTAATTAAAATGACAATATTGCATTATTACTTGCAGTTTGTAACCTCCATTGTTATATTTGATAAATAAAATATTAAATCATGAATATATCAGCAATTATACGTGGTTAAATATGCTTTTTATATATGTGGCAGAGCTAAGCTGCAGCTATGTTACAATTGTATCGTAGGTCGGTTCTACCGGGGAGGCACCATGCTTTCAAAAAGTCATCATCATCATCATTACAGCTCTTCACAAGTCTATAGCGGAACATAGGCCTCCCACAAGGAATGCCACTTGCAGCCCTCTACTTCCTTCATGTCTCACTAGGTCGTCGCTCAGTCTAGTGGTAGGTCGCTCTACAGTTCACCTGCAAGTACGAGGATGCCATTCCAGAACCTTTTCCTTTTTTTGTTTTTCGTTCTGTGTTTCTTATGTGTTGAGAAACTGAGACCCTTTTTACTGGAAGCGAGGCATTCAATCTTAGTCATCGGGGATGACATCGCATCTACAGAATCTACTAACCATCAGAACTGTGTGCTTGTTTGTCACCATTATTATTTAAAAAAATATATAAAAACTACAACGGTTAACTAAGTTCAATAGGACAATTGTGCACGTTGAATATATACGACTCGGCGTTTGTCATTTTTTTCCCGAGGTATTCACCTTAATCAAAAAACTGCCCTCACCCTACCTTAGTCAGGGCGTACATTTCAGTTTTATAAAAAAAACAACGTTGAATCAAGTAGTTTAGATTAGATTATCAATAATTTTACTTTTAGAACTTCAAACTTTACTATAATTGGACAAGAGCGACAAAATATGGAGCACTCGAAAGAAGACAGAAGCGATATATGTGTGATGTGCGTTATGTAATAATGGTGACAAGGCACTTTACTTCGAAAACATTATCACCTTTTTGAGACGACAACTATATTATTTTTTATCGCTTAAGAAAACATTTGATCAAACTTCCGCCTATGTTTAGCATAAGTTAAGTATTTACTCAAATAGGAAATACGCTAATAATTTATATTAGCATATCTAGTATCCTAAAAAGAATAGAGATTAACAATGAGATCATAATCATACAATAAACAAATTTATACTCTACTACTAGCTGGTACCCGATGCGTTGCTATCGCAGAAGAAATAATTGTGGAAATCTCTTTAACCTAAGCACTCGCTTCCGTGCTGCAGCTTCAAAGATAAAGATAACCATGATGGTCGCCCACTTTCGCAGAGAAGTGGCACCCGAAGAAGAAGAAGCATTCTTTGTTTCAAGGTGGCTGATGGCTCAACATAAGTGACTTGTAGTACTTTTATCACGTCAGTTTAATAAAAAAAGTTATAGGTTCGAACTAGCAGTCTACCTAATGGTATAAAGTAAAGCCCGTACACGTACAATCTATCATGGATTAAGTATCAAAATGCTTTATAATACTTTGGAGCCCGTACGGACTATAACCACATGGACTAGTTTATTTCTTCATCACCATCATCACAACCTATAAAAATCCACTCAAAAATATCCTATGAAGCAACCGATGGGGGAGGCCTATGTTATCGTTTAGATTATTGTGATATTAGATTCTGTAGTTCATTACCTCTAAAGGTTGACTATATTACGTAAAAAATATTGTGTTAATCTCTACTCCTTTGACAGAGCATCCAATGTGCAAGCTGTTCCCAGCTCCCTGACATTAGCTGTAGGCGAAACATCGAAAACGAGGCTAGCTTCGTCCCGTAGATGTCGAACGATCAGTTATAAATATTACAATATGTATAAACTATTCATTTAGCAACTTAGGATGAATTAACAAGGAAAAAAATTCTTTAAACGTTTCATAAATAGTTGAACTGGCATTTTGTTTTCAATTTTCATACGCTTCATTTATTGCAAAACGGCTCATTAAGAATACTTTATTTTAATATAGCAAGTCGACATATGAGTCTTTGATTGTATAGACAAGTATATAATCAAAGATAAGAGTATATATCTTTGGCTTCCAATAAATGTCGGCCATCTCGTTGATGCCAGACGCGATGCGCACGCTATACATTTAATTATAAGTGTGTGATTGGCTGTCGTGTAGAGACGGTGTAAGACGGAGTCGACAGAGGGAAACGAACAAGTAGATGAACAGCAGCTCTTCCTAATAACCACAAAAACTGCAGTTGCCGACCCGCTTGCCAAGCGTGGCTATCATGGCAAAGAACATTGAAGTAATATGTACTTACGTACTAGAACAGCTATCTCAAACAAAAATGTGCGCTACTCTGTGTTCGCGCGTTTGGTTTTTTTATCATAGAATAAACATAGGTAGAATGATCCGTAGGTAATAGTAGATTGTATTGTTAAATAGCTAAATTATATATCGAGAACAATATTTAAATTTCGTCATTTATTTTGTATATTATATTTGTTTATTTAATTTAATATTACATAATATTATATCACAATTACATTTTAATGATATTTTTATCTGAATATTTAAAAAGTTATCTATATCAAATATAAAAAAAACATACCAAATGTATGTTTAACAAAACTTATTGACATGAAATTTAAATTACAAATATATTATATTTAAATTAGAATCATAAATGCTGTAAATAATCGTTCATAAATGCTGGGCACGCGAGAGTAAAAATGGACGAATTTATTCCACTTTGACTTTGAAGTGGAAACCTAAAAATAAAATAAAAGAATAGTAAGCAGATTTAAATATGAAAAATTTAGCCTAATTATAATAACTTATATGTTTCTACAAAAAAAAATGTGTATAATAATATATTCGCAATAAACTAACTACCCACAGAAATGTCGCATCTGAACATATTAATTTCATAATCTATATTCAATGATACGAGATGGCGTCTTAGGAATATTTTTTTTTATTATTAATTTATAATACTTTTTTTATTGAATAAGTATCTTATTAACCGATGTAAAGTAATTCCTTGGCTTTTACTGACATTTCTTGAATTATTTGTGCAATATCTAAGTACACAAGACGGCATATTTTTATCAAGAGACTTTTTTTAAAATCAACACAACACGTGACAACTCTACAAGCGCCTAGCGAGTGACTGATTAAAGTGTGGTGTATGCACCGCAGTTGAGTGGAACAGAGTAGCTGAATGCAGTGTCTCCTCTAGTACGTAGTACATAATAGCTCAAAGGCAAAGAACAAGACAAGCTATAGGGGACGCCTATGTTCAGTAGTGTACTTTAATAAGCTGTAATCCTACGCGGGCCCCGTCTTTGCCCACGTAAACCCTAACATTTTAAATGAACTCCAAATAGTTCAGAACCTATTCTGTCGTCGAGCTGCGAACGCACCGTGGTACGTCCGCAATGCCGACCTTCATCGGGACTTAGAGCTCCCAACAATTCAGCAATTTCTTAAAAAACTCTCTGAGAACTTCTTCAAAGCCTCAGAGTCGCACCCAAACCACTTAATTCGTGAGGCTGCTTCTTATGCAGCCCCACCCCCCTCTCGCTATCGTGTCCGCAGGCCGAGAAACTCTCTCTCGGACCCGCCTAATAAACTTTCAAACGACCTGAACTGTCTCCTGGCAGCTCAGGCCAACTCTAATTAAATAAAATTATTGTAATATCTGACATTAATTTGCCTTCGTAGGCACTCCCTCAGCGGCACTTAGCCGCCTGCGCCCTCTTTTCCCAAAAGAGGGTCGCTCATGATAAGGCACAATAGAGCTTAATCAGCCGGTTGCCTGTCCCTAAAGGCGGTTTTTAGGGGGTATCACTTAGGGTCCCCGGTAGGACAGTGAGTCCCCCATAACCACGATAGACCGGCTATCGTGGTATGCGTAATGCATTTCCGCCTCCCTACGTACAGGGTAGCCCTTTAATTGCTTCGGGCGCAAAAAAAAAAAAAAAAAATAAGCTGTAACGGTAACTGACGGCTATCTGGTTTACGCCAGGCGTAGAACAGGTAATACAGGCGATGCACACGCTATACGCTAAACTATAAGCTTGTAATTAGTTACAGGTTAGAGCCTAACAAGTTAATGAGTCCGCCGGATATAAAACGAGGCCGCAAGACCATTATAGAGTAGGTGTAAGTTGAGTAACTTGACTTATTCCCAGTCACTTTATTAAAGCAACTTTCCTTTTCAACCTTTTCTTGTACATAGTATTGGAAAGTTGCGACGACTATGTTGTAAATTGTCAAAATTTGCCACGGGAACATGTTTTTACTTAATTATCAGTCCATCACAAGTTTGCTAATAACCATGGCTACCAGAGACAGCCACACAACATGGCCCTGAGCAAAATAATTAATGTCGTAAGTAATTTAAGTAAACAATGTATTCCAGGTCGATTTACTGTCATGACAGCCATTCTGAACGGAGACCAGCCATCTGCGCACGACAGGGTTACAGTGCACAAGTGTATGCGCAAGCACAGGTGTACATTACCGTACTCTCATAGACCGATGAATCAATTAGAGATGACCGGAGAGAGATCAGGTGCAGGATTAAATGCTTTACGTGATTTTCGAGGCACAGGAGTGAAACACCGCCATTTTTCCGACTACGAGTTACAGAGAATTTCTAGACAGAAAATGATCTTGTTTTTGGCCTGACTCGGGCCCATAATGTTATACTTTGGTATAGCGAAGTCACGTTGTATATCAAAAATGCATTGGTTGTAAACAACCCCTAAGCCACATTTTCATCATAATTAAGGTATTTTTAGGAGGCGTTACATCTCATAAGACAAGCGCCCGACCTAAAATTTCACGGTTCACAAGAAAAATAAGTTCAGTTCAGCACCAATAAAACTGTTAGTTATAATTTAAGTGCTGATTTACATTATGCTTGGTTTTGAAGAAAAAAACCGTGAGGAGATCCTAGGTATTGTAACGATGTGACGGACTGTTTGTTGCTCCCAAAAATTTGTCTAAGAAATGAGAGGACTGTCCCCTGCAGGACGTATATACATAGACGCTTGCTTTTACTTTCCTAAAAATTTGGAACTTGCAACATTTATAGTTACCGTTGCAGCCTATTAAAGTCCACTACTGAACCATAGATTGCCTCATAGCGGGGACGTTTACCATGGTTGCCACGCCTGGTAAGAAGTGGGTTGGCAACTACAGTTTGCCTTTTTTTCGGTCGGGTCTCGATTTTTTTTCTAATTAAAAAAATTCATTTGGAAATTGTATGTGGTTTTATTATCTCTGCATTGGCCGAGGAGTAATAGGATTGTCAAAGACCCCGCATTACCGATACTCGTGTAAGTTACAGATATTAAAACCACATATAATTTGCAAAGTAATTTATTTTCATCAAAATTAATTTTTTTTAAATGTGTTTTTTTGAAAAAAAATATTTCTATACTTTGCTTGGATACTGATTCTGATAACACGCTTAACGGGAACCACAGGGTTTTTGTTACATATTTTCTATGCATAGACATCTATGTACATTTAACCTCGATTAAGAATCAAAATGCAGATGCGTTGTTGCCTCTGAGGACTACGACAACCCCTCTCCACCCGTGACCATGGCTGGTGTAAAATGCTCAAGACGTAGGGAATACAAAAAAGTTAATATGCACGACAAAATCCGTAAAAACTAGTTTTATCCTGATTTGTTACCCTCTGTCGCCTCTTACGACCCCCACGGGATGATATGGGGTAGTGGATATCCTCACACCATAACTACATGATAAATATGCAATATTTATTGAATATTAGTTATAGCAAATGACGTGAACGCGAAGGTGAAGTTTAGGTCAGAAAACGTAACATTAAGTCATCATTGAACAAAACATGCAAACATGGGAAATATTCATTCTCGTGCGAGTAAATAAGTGTGTTTATGTGAATATAATAGTAATGCGACTACATTTACAAAATAAGATGTTAAATCTATACTAATTTTATTTATTATTTACAAAGTAGTACATATTGAAATAAGGCATTCTGTCCCAGTCAACCATTAAGCTCGCTTTCCATTATGGGATATAATAAAATATACTATATCCCGCGATATAAATTATATGCCGCGATTAACTTTCACACTGTGGGATATTTTTTGTGCGTTCGTCACTCAATCACACTGCAAGCGTCGTTTACAAACAAAATTGTATTTCAAACAAAATGGTTATTGTTATGCTCGATAGCCTCGACAGTTCATCAGAGGAAGGTGATGCAGAATTCGGTTTACATGTGTTAAGTAATTTTTAATAAAAACACGGAGCGTCGATACTTGATATCAAATCATTAAAATTTTACTGAGGAATATGATGAATCTCGACTTTTCAATGAATTAGAGGAAGAAAAGTTACAGATACAAATGAGTACACTACGCACTACGCTGAAGTTCACTCAAGTAATCACACTGACAGATAGCACCAGTAGACACGAACTTGAGGACGCAGCGACGTGGCGGAACGGTGTATCCGGCGAAATATAATGTGAAAATATCGCTCGGTTGATCGAAAATATATTTATAGTTTGAAATGTAATATACTGGATGACCTTTCTTACCGTTTGGAAACAAATAGGTGTAACAGGTGAAAGACGTGGAAGCCTATGGCACTGATATTTTACAAAAAATAAAAACAAAACTTTTGAATTAATAAATAAATCAATTAAAATCTACCGAAATTCAAATCATATCCACCCTAGCCTGTGACCCTGCGTAGTGACAAGGTCAAAGATGCGTACTAAATTTATTGTTTTATTGCCGTTCTTAAGGTAGGGTGGATATGATTTGAATTTCGATAGAATTTAATTAATTTATTTATTAAATTCGATTTTTTTTGTTTTTATAGTTCGTAAAGTATCAGTGCCATAGGCTTCTGCTCCGTTCACATGTTACATCCTATTTTGTTCAGACTGTAAAAAAGGTCATTCCGTATCATAATAGTCATCTCAGTATAAACGGTTCCATTTAAAAGTACAGTGAGCGATATTAATTTATATCTAAGGGATGGAACATAAATTACATCATATCCCACAGTGAAAAGCGAGCTTTAGGTTAAACAGAGACAAACATATAAGAGGCTAATCTATGCGCTATATCTATACTTATATTTTAAATTAAGGAGTAAAGTTCTTTGTAAGTTTGTATGTAGGAAAAATGCTCTGGAACTGTTGATCCTATTCTGAAAATACGTTCACTAATAGAAAGTTGCACTATTGCCGTGTGATATATGTTATGTTTTTATAATCAAAAGCAAACATGATTAAACGCACAATATGCTACTTTTGAGACATTGAAGTAAAATCAGTGATAATCGATGATTACAGATGTTACGTCAAGACCAATCCTCGACGGTGTCCTTGTTCTTGTAATTCCTTTCTATAAATTGCAAATTTTGCTTGAATAATAATTTTTACTATATGATAGCAAAGACCGATGATTTTTTAACCAAAAATTTTCTCATATTATAGTATACATTAACAACAACAACTGAAGTGAGATAAAATACGGACTGCGGAGTTTCTTCTACTGTTTCTTCCCCAATTAGAGGAAGGTTCAAACAGTAAAAGATATTAAAAAAGTGGAAAAATTAAAAAAACTTTGTACCACCATCTTATATATGAATAAAATGAGAAGTGAGAACATCATCAATGTAGTCTAAGTCTAACTTAAAAAGTACTGCTGAGATCTTTATCAAATTTATATGGGATCACATGAGAAGCACCAATATTTGAAATAAAAAAGAATCTTCCAAATCGGTTCACCTAAAAAAAGTTCTTAGGTAACACATATAAAAAGTACAGTCGTATTGAGAAACTCTTCCATTTTATGTAGTCGGTTGAAAAATAACTAACTGAAGAAATTAACTTTTACGATAAAAAGGACTTTATTTCATTTCATATAATGGGTGCGTTTGGCAGAAAAAAGCGCTAGCAAGCGCTTATAAGCGCTAAAATAGTTTTCGGCCAGGACACGATTGCTACTTCAGTAGCGCTGACACAATCCGCCATTTTGCTTATTTAATTTGTTTGTTTTGAAGTAGAGTTTATAAGTTGTTTTGTGCAATATTAGTTTTAAGTAATATATGACATGAATAAACATATACATGCTATTAAAAACTCATGATTGGTAATTTTTTAATATGAATACTTTACAAACATATATTTAAATTAGGTTAGATTCCTCGGTTAAAACTAACATCGTGTCCTGGAGGAAAATAGCTATTTACGATTTAACAGCGCTTACCGCTTACGATCGCCATTTTGCTTACAAGCGCTTGCAAGCGCTTTTTTCTGCCAAACGCACCCAATGTATAGCTCCACTGCTGAACATAGTCCTAGCACCTCCCAAGTCTGGATTATTTGTAGTGGTCGCCACGTTTTTACCTAGATGCTGATCTTTATCTCACTGGATATTTTAGGTCCAGCAGCTCATGCGGTGATTACTCTATAATAAGATTCTAGAAGTATTTTTGTAGGCACAAGATTAGGTTAACACTGAAGAACAAATGAGGTAGCGAGTTTCATACGCCGAAGACCGAAAAATAAACCTACACGTAAAAATTTATTAGGATCTTCTGGTTTATATAGTAGACCACACGCCTATATAGTTTTGTTAATTTTTTTGTGTATACTATAGTTTATTATATATTATTTTTTATGCAATTCCTCTGGTATTGTAGTTGTTCTGGTGTTGTGTTGTAGTCTGTAGTCACTTACTATCAGGTTGGCCGCAAGCTCGATTAAAGTAAGTTAAAGTTACAGCCTGTATACGTCCCAATGCTGGGCACAGGTCTCCCCTAATTTCTGAGAGGATTGTGAGGCAAGGAAGTGTCTGGCATGCTGCGCAATGCGTATTGGCGAACTTCACGTCTTCGAATTTTGTTTTCTTATTTTTTAGACATCCAGGTTTTCTCACGATGTTTTCCTTCACCGCCGAGCAGGTGGTAAATCAACAATTTTTTTTTTAGGAGAGGTTGCAAACGAGCATACGGCTCACCCAATGTTAAGTGACTACCGCCGCCCATGAACTACTGCAGCACCAGCGTAATTGCAGATGTGTTGCCGGCCTTTCGAAAGCAGCAAGCTCTTTTCTTAAATTAAAATTGCGATTAATAATTTAATTAGTGCCGGCGGGGATCGAACCTGGGTTGCTCGCGTACTGTGGAATTTACGAGTGTTAACCATCTGAGCCACCACGGCTCGATTGCCTCCTCGTATTTAAGAAATATGTACTACATAGCTTTAAAAACAAGTGGTGATTATAGAGTAACGTTAGAAATTTAAAACAATAAAGACAGTGCCTGAACCTTAGATTATACATAATAGCTTGCTTGTGTACACTATGGCCTGAAAAGGTTAAATTTAAAGTGATAAAATGTCAGTTTTTCCTCTTCATTCGTAAACACAAGTTGTCTAAATCCATATTTACTTTTAAACCTTATGTCAACGCACTTTCGTTGTGTTAAGCCTAGGAACAGATAAAGCCTAATTTACTTATTTCATAACATTAATATTCACCATAATTTCAAAGTTTTAAATTGTATGCATCAATTTCACGAAACTGAGTTACTTTCGTGCCACGCGCAATTTTTGGGTAAAACTAATGTCATGCAAGTAATTTCACCAAAAAAATTCGCTAACTGTGCTGCATCCCGACGATGTCTTGCCACCCATTCGCGAATCTACCAATACCTTTTGTTCGAGACAACCTTCTGTAATATTGTATATTGTCATCAGTACGACAACGCTTTAGACACTAAAATAAAGCTGCGACACTGACGACTTCATAACTTCAACAACACCGTTAATTTCACCACAGATTTATTTAGATTTAATCATGCATAGCACTACTTTTGTGGTGTAAATTTAGTTAAAAAGCAACGCCTGGTATAACATAAAACACTTTGACTTGCTGGTCCGTATAAATTATTTTAGATTTTCTTATAACGTCCTCCAGACCGAATTTCAGTCACAGCGGCCAGTCTCGACGAAGATTAGCCATCTGCGCAGGCACAAGTGCACTCTCTATTCCTCCACTCTCATATTCCGATGGGACGGCAATCCAACAAGAGCAGAGAGAGATCAGGTGCACAACCAATGGCTTTAACGTGTTTTCCGAGGCATAGGGGTGAACCACCGCCAACTTCCTAACTCTGGGCTGCTACTGAGAATTTCTTGAGAGAAAAAGCTCACTAATGGTTTTTTGTGGCCCAACTCGGGACCTCATTATCAGCAGTCACATTTACGAACTAGACCAACGAGACCAATAAAATATTATTTAATAAAGTTCCTTACATATGTATCCATATATATATATATATATATATATATATATATATATATATATATATATATATATATATATATATATATATATATATTATATATATATATATACAATATGTAACGTAATTAACGTACACCCTCAGACACCCCAATCAGTATATTATGTTATAATCAAAATACATACACTGAATTTTTAGTTAAACATTTTTATACACTGATTATTTATCAAATTTGTTATACTAATTCCGGAAGAAAGTTGTGGTCACAGTACAAATCCACGAGCGCAAAGACTTTAACTTGCTTGAAATAAAGTTAATTTTTCTTTATTTTTATTGAATGACAGAATTAGTAATAATACAAATAAAACTGCACTCTTAAAAGTCTTATGGCCGTAGGTTACGGTCCATTTCAGTTTGTTTTGACTGTACAGATTTAGTGTGACTGTAATTTAAGTAGTTTTCATTGTTTTTGGGATAAAAAATTACCTATATTAAAAATGATAGGAATCGATTCAGTAAACGATTCTGAACAAACTACTTTCTCAAAGTGTGTTAATTATGTTACATGTTGTATAATTCTGATGTCGGTTTAAAATGACGTAATAACTGCCTCATGTTGTGCTGGGGTGTTATTTGCATGCCATTAAAACGGGAATAATAAATTTCTATTTTTTGTCTGTCTGTTTTTCTATATGGGCTACTCTTTGGAATGGCTGAACAGATTCTAATGGAACTTCACGAACAGATAGAGAGCGATGCCAGGTGAGATCTAGACTATATAATACAATACTCTTTATTGTACACCAACAAAACATAAATATAACAAATAATGAGGGAAAAACAAAAGGCGGTCTTATTGCTACATAGCAATCTCTTCCAGACAACCCAGAAGAGGAAATTAATAAAAATAAGAATAAGATTAACGGGTAGGGTGCACTAAATTAGACAAAAAAAAAATACAACTTATATACTACTAGCTCGCCAGGCAGACGTTGTTCTGCCCTTTTCGACGACCCTTTGTCATGTCTGTATTAAAATCCTTAAATTGGCAAAAATTGTGGGTCACTCATGGGCAAAAAAAACTATCCTATCTCTCAAGTTGGACCAAACTGCACACGTTGTGCAAATTTGATTAAAATCGGTTAAGCAGTTTAGGAGTCCATCGCGGACAAACAACGTGACACGTAATTTATATATATTAAGATAAAATGACAACATACTTAAGGTATATTAGTGACCATAACTAAGAGGAGGAGGAAGAGAGAGGAGTTAGAGACAGTGTCCTTAATTTGTTTCTTGAACACATTTAAAGATTGAGAACTTTTAATGGACTGGGGTAAGGAGTTCCAGAGTCTTACTCCAAGAACAGCAAAAGATTTATCACAACATGTCGAGGAGTGTACAGGACATTGGAGCGAAAGGTTTTCTTTGGGCCGTAAGGAAAAATCGGGACAAGAGCTAAGAAATTTAAAACGTTCTTTTAGATAGGGAGGACTTGATACATTAAATAAGATGCAGTAGAGCGCAGAAAGTATATGAATATTCCGACGAAGACGGATTGGGAGCCACTTGAGTTTAGTGCGGTATTCCGAGACATGGTCATATTTACGAAGCCTCTCAGAAGTCGCTCAAGTTTATTAAGTTGCTCCTCGGTGATATCAAGGTAACAAATGTCAGCATAGTCGAGGATAGGGAGTAGCAAAGATTGTGCAAGCGTGATTTTGGTGGAAACGGGTAAAAAGTAGTTAAGTCTC